>JAWWMS010000287.1:2175684-2186411 GCA_035048045.1 Chlorospingus semifuscus | reverse complement strand
CACTGGGAGCCATTCCCTGGCTCCTGTCCCTCCATCCCTTGTCCCCAGTCCCTCTCCAGCTCTCCTGGAGCCCCTTTAGGCACTGGAAGGGCTCCAAGGTCTCTCCAGACCCTTCTCTTCTCCACAGTTTGTCCAGGAACTCCTCACTCATCCCTCCAGAACCTGTATTATGTGCTTTTATTGGGAAGCTGACCTCAGAACAGAAGGTCTCTTTCCAAAGGAAGAGCTCAGCACATGCTGCAGACCACAAGGGGGAAGCTGAGCCTCAGCTCTTGCCTCTCTCAGGGAGGCTCTGGGCTGCCATCAGCTCCTTTCCTGGCCTCCAGAGCAGCCACAGGCACAGATCTGGGTGCCCTGCACCAGGAACAATCTGCAATCTTGTAACCAACTGCAGAACCCAGAGCAGCACCAAGAGGGCTCTGCTCTGGCTCTCAGGGTGGCTCTGAGCCCTGCAGGAGGAGCTGGGAGCACCGGCGCCAGCCCAGCCCAGAGAAGGAGGTCACACATCTGGGCTGGCACAACAGCCCCAGGGCTGGTACCATCAGGGGGCTTTTCACAGTGACACAAGCACAGGGACAGTTTAGGATGGTTAAATTACTGTAATTTAAGTTAGTGTTATGTATCCTCTGTAAAAGCGTCAGTGCACTTATATGAGCTGTGTTCCACAGCAGAATTAGGGAGACAGCTTAAATTTAAAAAAGACCCTCCAAGAGAGCTGCAGCTCCTCTGTGGTGATGGAAGTTCAAGTAGAAAAAACAAGTTTCAGTATGAGCAGATGTCGGGATTCACCAGAAACCAAAAACAATCTCAGAAAGGAAAAAGGAGTTTCACAAGGTTTCACCTACAGTTTTGTTTCATGAATGGAAAGGCTGGAGAAAGTGAAATAGCAAAAGCTCAGCCCCATCTGAAGGGAACAGTCCATCCTCACAGAATAACTGCTACAGAACTGACACAGCACGGGCTGACAGAGCCTGCAAGCAGCCAGCACTGGCTGAAGTTCAGTAAAATGCTGTTTCAGACAAAGCTCAGCTAAATGGCCTGAAAACACCAGAGCTGCTCATCAATTACTGCAAGGAGGTGTTTTATAAATGGCCAAATACACACCAGCAGCGAGTGCAGCGAGCGCAGGTCCTTGGTGTGGTGGAAGAGGTTCTGCAGCACGCCCTGCACGGTTTTATCCTCTGAGAGATGCTGCAAGAAACAACACAGTGATGTTTTAACCATCTATACTCACTTGTAATCATTTCACACTCACCTGGAAAAACAACAGGTAAATGTATTTTTTAAAGAGCTCAGCTTACACCCAACAATACAATTTTCATGTCCAACCTCAACTTCCTGGTCTTTCCTGTGACAATTTTACCTCCAGACTCCAATAAGCAAAGATTCTCAACAATAATTTAATTTATTCCATGTCACACTCAGCCAGTGAAAGGAAATGCCAATCTTAGGTAAAAGCTTTACACTTTTACTGGTAAAGGATATATGTATAAAGTAAACCAGCTTTACACTGCTCTCACTTTAGAATTTTTCCTAAAATTAAGTATAAAATGCTTCAAGTACCTGAACATTATTATTCCATTTTTGTGCAAAAGACTCATCAGAAAATTCAGCAGGAAGAGAAAGCTGTTTCTTAAATATCTTCATGTATTGTTTAAAATCAAAGGAATTCATCAAATATATCTGTCTGTGGGAGAACCTTGACTTCACTCTCTTCTCCAGGAGCTCCAGGATATCCTTGATGGGGAAAAAAAAAACAGTAATTAAAAAAAGCAGATGAATTTGGTGTTTTCTTTGCTACAGCACAGACAAATCACTGAAGTAAAGTGTGCTGAAAAAAGAAAGAATTATTGAATTCTCAGGCTTAAAATGTTGTAACATAAGTTAAATGATGATTTTAATTGATGTGCCTTGCAATGGCACCAAGCACCCCAGGCCACGTGATGCTGCACATCACCCAGGATCATTTGTTGCTAGGAAACCCAGCAAAATGTCTCCACAGATTGTGGAAATATTTCAGCTCCTCAAGGCTGAATCAAACCTTGCAGCCCATCAGGGCTCTGGACAAGTTGTGTGCTCACACCGGGGCTGGCAGCTGACAGGCCACGTGCTTTCTGTCAGCCTGACAGAATACAGCTTCAAAATCCCAAAAAATACTTAAACCCAAAAAAACCCCTCAGAAACAGCAGCTGGCACTCTGGAGACACTTCCTTGACTACACTCCAAACTGGGGATAAAAGGTTCTCAATAATGGGTGAGGAGCACAGCAGACTCAGGACAGTGATGATGCAAAAGGGAAGATTGTAATTTATTAAATCAACAATTAACTTTTCTATTAACTTCCAGAAATTTGCCCAGCCAATCCCAGTCAAACCCAGATCAGGCTTTGGTAAGAGATTTTAATTATTCTTCCTGTCACAACCCAACTATCTCCAGCACCAACAGTTCATTGTGAAAACAGGAGAAGTTTTAACAAATTTCCATAAGTGTTCCCCAGGAATTATTTCACACACCCTGCCCTCAATTCAACATAATGTCATCGTAAAATCAGAGCAAATTGAACAGGGATCCTGAACTCATTTTCTTTTTTTTTTTTTTAAGAAACCACCCTACTGAAGTGGTTCCTTTAAAAACAAAAAAAAAGATTTAGACACAGTTACTACAACTCTGTCCTTGCCAACTGCCAACCAAGAAATTCAGGAGCCCCTCCAAAGAGTGAACCAAGGTCTAACATTCAATGTGTGTCCTTAGAAATGTTGGTTTGCTCCTTCAGCAGGGAGCCTGAAGGCTTTGGGCATCTTCAATTTGCTCTCAGCACAAATTATTATTTTTTTTTACATCTCCCTTCCTAATTCAAAAGTTCGAAAAATGGATTAATTGAGCGAAGTCTCTTAGGAAATTAGGGTTCCAGGGAAGGAGAAGTCATTCCAACCAAGACAAAAGTCACTTTAAACCAGCTACAAACCTGGAATGAGGAAATGGCATTTCTTACCTGCCTGCAGGTGAGCCCAATAACTGTCACTGGGGTCTGTGCAGACTGGGAGATGTCAAACAGGTTGTAGAGCAGGGTCTGATTCTTGTGGTGGACAAACAAATCAAACTCATCCAGGACAAACAAAATTGGGCAGCTGCTGGTTCTGTCTCCTGAGAGAAATGTGGAGAGTTAGCAGGGCAACTCCAGCATTAGGCTTCCATTGCTACATGTTTCTTTATTAATAGGGTTAAAAATGCACAGATTTCTTTTCAGCTTTTCACTAAGCCCTCCCTTCCTACAGGTGCAACAGCAAAAAGGAAAATACATGGAAAAACTGGGAAGGTTTTGTAGTGAGTTTAGTCCCAGCTAACATCACATGCAAGCCTTAGCAGTCCCAGCAGGTGTATACACTATATTCAGAGTAGTAATCAGTATTAACTATTTTTTACATTATTTTGTAACCATGACACATTTTTGGGCTAAGTTTCTTCATCCCACCTGTAAAGTAGAAGAAAAAACTCCACTTTCCATTCAAGTGACCCAGAGTTTCACAACAGGGGTTTTAGTGTTTACCTTTCCTCAGAGCCTCAAGGAGGAAGGCAAGGTTCTCAGCAAAACTGCCCTGGACAGAGGATAAAGAAGTTTCAGAAGAGATTTGCAGTGTCATTCTCAGAATTGTTTAATTACAGCAAACTCAGAGATGCAATGGAGGCCATTCCCTTCCAAAACTCTGCTGTCAAAGTGTCCAGTGGTACTTCATGCTGTATAATCATGAACTCCTCAGGACAAGAACAAGGATGGACAACTCTACATTCATCCAATTTTCCCAGTCTGAAATGCCCAAACTGCCCCAGACAGGCAAAAATTAGTGATCAGGAGAATGCCTGCAATCAGCTAAACTCACAGGCAGCTCCATCCTTCCTGAAACAGCTGCTGCATCCTCATTTTCCAGCCACACACAAGGAAAAAGTGCCACCTAAGTGTCCCACTGAGAGGGAGCAGGGTGCAGGGTTTCATTGGCACCTTTATTGAACAGATGGAAGCATCAAACACTTCTGAAAACACTGAGTGGCTGTGCCCACCCTGGTCCAGTTACACAATTCTCCCACCCTGCAGCACCCCAGTGAGAGATGAGAAATAATGAACTGAAGAGCACAAGGCCTGTCAAAGGGGCAGAAAAGCCAATTTAACCTCTGGATGCAGTTACAGATAATGAGGGACATTTATTTTCAAGCACTTTGGTCACTCTCTTTAGGACTGTCCCCAGTACTCATGTAAATCAGTTTATACAACTCTGTCCTTGCCAACTGCCAACCAAAAAATTCAGGAGCCCCTCCAAAGAGTGAACCACAGTCTAATATTGAATATTTTAATAGAAATTTTTAAATTTTAATAGAAATTGAATATTTTAATAGAAATTCCATGGAAAATGAGAGCTCTAGGAAGCCTGCATAGGCTTCCTTTTTGGATAGACCAAAGAAGGTTGATAATATATTAAAAATCCTGCTTTTTGGTTGAATTCTTTGTTTTGAAATATTAAAAACAATATTTCCAATTCCCCACGCCTCTGAACAAAGTTTCTTTGGAACACTTCAGTTTGGAATACTATTAAATACTTAAGGAATATTATAAATACTTAATATTTTGGAATAACTTTGAAATACTTAAGTTTGGAATACTTAAGAAATACTATTAATAATTAATACTTAAGGAATACTAGAAATACTTAATACTTTGGAATACTGAAGTTTGTTTTTCTGGGGCTTGTTAAGACAGACTTCCCTTTTTCCCTCCTGTAAGGCACAAGTTGGTGGGTTTTTAAAAAATAATTAGGGTGTGCATCAGTAGTGCTCCATCAGCAAAGGGAGCCCAGGCAGGGCCTGCAAGCCCCATCCCACAGAGCCCCAGTGTCCCAGGACAGGCTTTTGGAGGGTCAGTGAAGGCACTCACAAAAACTTTGTCCCCAACCACATTTTCCAGCTGCAGCTGCCTGGTGATCTCCTTCAGGGCCACTTTATCATTTGTCTGCAGAAGCCCTGAAAGAAAAAAAAGGATTCTTCATTGAGAACTGGCAGCTGTCCTTCACCCCCACTAGAAACCTAACAGCAGCTTCTCTGCCTTGCCAGCCTTACAGAGCTTTTTGCCTTTTCAAAAATCAGGCTGGACAGGAGTTTCTGTACCTGACAAGGGACATAATTCCGTCACTAAGAGCACAGAAGTTCCCTCCATATAAAGAAATACAAGGAGAGGCACTTTGGGGCTCACAGGCAAACACATCCATGATTTAGGCTGGACTAAATTGCTGAAAGCAAGAATTTCACTCAGTACATACAAAATACAGAAGTGAATATAACAGAACCCTGGATCAATGATGCTCTACTTGCCATTCAGATGGACTTCCAAGAGGTTCTCTCTCACTTGTTCCATTTCCCTGAGGTCTTTTAAGACATGATTTAATAACTAGGAAGGAAAAAATACAGAATTTCTGTGAGAAGATTAATTTTTTAACAGCAAGGAATGTGTAATTACAGATATTTTAGGATAGGAAACAGTGTGTAAGGTTTCATCAGGGAACATGTTTGAGTAATTTCCAGACTAAAACACTAAAATGACAACTCTGCATTCACCAGCCATGACTAGGGCATTACATTTGCTCCTTCTGCTGAACTGGCAGGGAAAGGAAAATAACTCTGGTATTTCAGTCATTTATTTTTTGGGTTAATATCTGGGGCTTTTGCCTTAATCAAAAAGCTTTATGAATTTGAGATGTGAGACAATTTGACTCTTGAGCTGGTGCCATATTCAGCTTCATGGCTTCTCTGGCTGCTGTAGAAAGAAACTCTCTGCTTTAGATCTTAAAAGAAACTCTGCTTCTTCTTCCTTCTGGAAGACAAAATTAAAACTGCACAATTGCACCAACTGCTGCTTATAAAACTCCCAAATTTGGTGTCCATCAAGAACTTGTTACTAGCAAAAACTTGTATTAAAATATCTGTAAGTAGTGGAAAGGTTAAATTTAAAAATTAAAAAGCTACTATTTGCTTTGGCTTCTTCAGAGGAGGATTTGTAGCTCCCACCTATGTGCAAGTATAAATATGTAAATATATATATAAATATACACACACATGATTTTCTTTACTCCAGCATCTTTCACTTCGTATATGAAAAGGAAGTAATTCATTCTGTATAGATGATTTTGCTAAATTATATTCTGTCTGAAAGGACCACAAATTTTCATCATATCACTTAATGTAAACCTTAAAGACTTGAGTGTTTGAATAATATTGAAGTATTAAACACTTAAGTTACAGGTCATCTCTTCATGTGCTTCACTAAGGGGAATTCCCTTAAAATACAAAGCCTACACTTATAAACCATAACCACCAAAAATATTCTGCTCCATGGCAGGTAACAATATTCCTGACCATTCCCTGCACACACACAGCTGTGGAGAAACCCACCCCTCAGACTACTCCTTTTAGAGCTTTTGGATGCCTTTTCATCATTTTTACAGTGAGGACCCAAAACCAGGTTAATTAAAGAGTAATCAGAACATGGCTTTAATTGCAAAGACAAGTGTTAGGAACAGATTTCTCCATGCTGTTCCTGAAGAGAATTCCCACAGAAAGTCCTGGGATGTTTTGAATTTCCCTGCAAACCATTAGCAACTCTCTCTGCAAAGGCTCCCAGGACTGCAGTGAGGCCCTGCTGGGCCCACCCAGAGCTCCAGGAGCTGCTCCTACCGCGGTTTTCCCGGAGCCCCGGGGGCCGATAACGAGGGCGGAATTGCTCTCCCCGTGCACCGCGGTTCTTTTCAGCAGCTCCAGCAAATGTCTGTGTTCAAAACAGAAACAGGCTGAAACCCTCAAAGCTGACAGCATCCCCCAAACCCAAAGAAAACTCAAAGAATAAAATTCAATCCAGTTCAGCTTGCTCTGAGAGCCAACACTCAGGGCATGCAAAATGTAATACAATAAAGTACAAAGGGCTCAGTGATCAGAGCTCTTAAAATACTTTAAAATATTAAAGCATGCTGAAGTTGAGAGTATCACTAATTCATAAAGCTCTGCAATTCTCAAGGACAGACCTCAATAATTATTTCTTTCTTTAAGAAATAGATAGCTTCCTGTGCTACCACTGTTCCTCCCCAGCTGTAAATTACCTGCAGATAGACTCAGCACCTCAAACCACATTTACAGTGCTTACAGCAGCCAATGACACCTGCAATTCCCAAATGCCTGGGAAATGCTTACACCCCAATAATTCCCAATCTTCCACATCAATAATGTGCTTTTGGAACATGGGACACTGACACCCTGCTGTTGTTTTGGAAGGGGTGAGGGAGTCAGCCACACATGTGGGTTTGGTCCCTGTTGGAGAGCCAGCCCCAGCCAAGAGCCCTGGCACACCCTGGGAAGGGAAAATCAGAGCTGGGGAGCTCACTGTGTTTGCCCTGCAGGATAATTCACTGCCAGTGGCACACTGAGCAGGACACAGCCTGGAAACTGCTTTTCAGAATTCCAGTGTAAATG
The DNA here is from genome assembly GCA_035048045.1 of Chlorospingus semifuscus. Classification (NCBI taxonomy): domain Eukaryota; kingdom Metazoa; phylum Chordata; class Aves; order Passeriformes; family Passerellidae; genus Chlorospingus; species Chlorospingus semifuscus. The sequence goes on along the minus strand of JAWWMS010000287.1, from coordinate 2,178,905 downwards.
GGGAGGCTTGTTTTGGAAAACTGACATAACAGAAATGCATTTCCTCACAACAGCAATAAAATGTGAGGAAATGTGAGCTCACCTATGTGAGCTCTGCAGGTACAGCACACTGTTTTCATAAATGGTTTTATCCCTCTTGTAATGAAAACTTGTGCTCACATCAGGTGATTCCACTTAAGTCAGCCTTGGAAAAATTGTTTAAACAAGTTCTTTAAATACATGTTTGTTATCTGCAGAATCTGACTTGCATCTGTAAAATGATCGGTACTGGGACAGTGTCATTGTCCCACTAAATCCCTTATTCCTAACCCTAAACTCCCCCTCTGGATGGCTCCAGAGGTAGGTTTAAATATGGATTTCTGCTTCAACAAACACATTGTTGGCACAGAAATTTAAAGATTTACTTCTAACACAGTTCACCAACTAAGAGGAGAAAATCTGAAGTAAAAATGAAGTATCACAGCAAGAGAATTGAACTTCTTGCTTTGCCAGGCCATTACACAAAGTCCTAGAACATGCAGTGAGAGCATCAAAAAGAAAAGTGCTTCATGAATGAGAGATGCAAAACAAGGACAAGAAATCCAAAACTCAGAGCCTGACAAAACCAGAAGGGAACAGCTGAATAAAAACTGTCAAACTCTGAGGTAAATAATTGTTAGAAGCACTGGGCTGGAAGTCATTTAAACCTGCATCATTTGGTAAAACAGAGAGGCAGAAAATTCTGACTGCAGCAGATTGTTTCACTGCTGCAGTTAAATCAGAAACCCCTGAATCCTGGAGCTGCTCCCTCACCTGTACTGCTGCTCCATCCCAAACAGTTTCCCAGCAGCACAGTGGTGACAGAACCTTTCCCGTAGGATTTTCTGCACCTAGGGATGTAACAGCACAGGAAAAATGTCTGGGGCTGCAAACAGCAGAATTTACCAATAATGTCACTACAGCAATAAAATAACAGTAAATTAGGCACTTTTGTGGTGCTACAAATATTCTATAATACATACATTTTTACTGTTATCAAGGATTTGAAATAAGAATAAAGTTGCAGGAGGCAGAATATGGTATAAATATTATAAAAAGGAGAAAAAGTAATTAAAATTCATAAGAAATCACTGATCCAGGGATAATTCCTTGCAAGATGTGTTGCAGTTTTTAACCAGCAACTTTGGGAAAACAGGAGAATAAAGGTTTAAAAATACCAAACAAACTAAGAAATAAAGGTTCAAAAAAATGAAACAAACTACAAACTGATTTGGCAGCTGCTGTCCTGCTGCTAAAAAAAGTCACCTGGGTTCTGATTCACCCTACAAACTAGGAGATTAAAAAACCAAAATGGATAAAAATAGATTTGTGCAATTCTGGTGCCACAAACAGTTGCAAAAGAAGGAGACCATCCTTTAAATTTTTTACTACATTATTATTGTAGCACTTGAAGCAAGCAACAGGTGGGAAGCTGAAAGAAATACAAATACAAAAGCCATTTAGTGCCCCAACAATTGTATCCAGGATCTGTACAAGTTTTTCTAACTGGTCTAGGAAAAAAAACCACAATTACATGAATGGCAGAGGCATAAGTTGAAAAGAAAATAATGAATAAAGATGTAACTGACCTGGGAAATGCACTCAGCACTTTCTCCACTGCTCTCCCTCAGCTTTCGCTTGCTCATTGCAGAAGGTTTCATCTTTGGAGAAAATAAACATTTTATTAAACAGCATTGCTTTCCAAACAATCCCAATCAGAAACTGTGCTTAGATGTTGGTCATTTTTAAGGACTGCAATGAACATCAGTTCCTAACTAATAAAGATGTAGCAGTCCATTTTCCTAGTGAAAAAGAGCCAAAACACTGAAATAATTTAAAATTTATTCCTGATAACATTAATGTTTACACACTTCTCCTAAACAGCACTGGCTTTAGGATGCTTTAGAGAGTTTAAAATTATGTCCTTATGTTTCTGCAGCTGGAACAAGCTACAAGCACACGATTAAGACACAGGAATTAAGTTTTTACAGGAATGACTGGCCATCCTTGTTTATAACAATAACCACAGCATCTCTCTGGACAAGCTGGCTCTGAAGGGGTCCTAAGGGGATCAGGGGGGTTTCTGAAGAGATTTGGGTAGATCCAGAGGGGGTTTGAGGGGAAACCTTTAGGGATTGGGTAACCTTGGGGGGGATCGTGATGGGATTGAGAAGTTTGAGTGGGTTCTGAGGGGGATCCAAGAGGGCCTGAGGGAGGTTCTAAGGGGAATTTGGGGGGGAATTACAGGTCTTGAGGGGGATTTAGGAGTGGTCCTGGGAAGGGTCTGGGGATGGTCCTGAGGAATTTATGGGGGCTAGGAGAGTCTGGGAATGCTCTGAAAAGGAACGGGGGTCGGGGGGGCAGTGTCCATTTGGGGAGGGATTTGTGGGAATGGGGAAGGTGGGGGATTCATTTTTCGGGGCTGGCAGAGTCTGTGACGACCGCGATGAGGGAATGGAGAGGCCACAAAGAGCTTGGGAATGTCCATGAGGGGCTGTGGGGACGCTGAGGGCGAGTTTTGGGAGGACCTTGAGAGGGCCCAGGAGGAAATGAGGGTGGACTTACAGGGCTTGGAGGGTCCTGGGGTACTGTCCGGCCCCCCACCTCACCTCACGGTATTTCCCGCCTCTTCTCCGTCACTTGAGGGCGGCCACCGCCGCTCGCACGCTTCGCTCAGCCCTCACCTCACGCCCGCCCGGCACCCGAGCCCCCTCCCAGCAGCCATTTCTCCCCTCAGAAACCGCTCCCCCGTTACCCTCCTCACAGGCTGCATCCGCGGCTCCCTCAGAGACGCCGGAGCCCGGGCAGATGAAGGGCGGGGAGGAGGGCGCATCCTCCGCAGCTGGGCACGTCCCTCCCGGCGGAGGCTGAAGCAGACACAGACACTGGCTCTCCCTCTGCCCGCCCCCCTCACCTGCCTGCGCTGCCCTCACGCCGCTTTCCCGCCCTCTCCTCCCACACCTGAGGGCGGGACCCGCCCCGCGCGCGCGCACCCGCTCCCACCGGCCCCCGCGCGCGCCGCGCCCTCACGTCACCGCGCGCTCCCCGCTCCCCTCCCCTCCCCTCCGTTTTCGTCACTTCCTCCCCGTCCATTTCCCCCCCTTCTTCCTCCCCCTCATCCACTTCCTTCCTCCCTGTCCCGGATCCGTTTCCGGGAGCGGCGCGCGCGGCGCTGTGGGAAGTCGTCGTCTCCCCCCCCCCCC
>JAWWMS010000287.1:2131025-2147754 GCA_035048045.1 Chlorospingus semifuscus | reverse complement strand
AGCCTGGCTCCAGAGGGGCTCCAGCCCTGCAGCAGCTCCATGGATCCCTCTGGGCTCTCTCCAGCAGCTCCAGGTCCCTCAGGACAGCCCAGAGCTGGAAGCTCATGGTTATAGCTGGGATCACACCTGGTCCCTCCTGTGCTGGGGCAGCTCTGCAGGTGGGGTCTCCCCTGAGGGCACACAGAGTGACAGTCCCTGCCCTGCCCTGCAGCCCTGCTCCTCTCTCAGCTGGAGCACAGCCCAGCAGCAGCTGCCTGCAGTTCCCAACCTGCAGCTGAGAGGATTTTCCCAACACCTTTGCCAGGCCTGACAGACACAGGAAGTGCCAAGGAGAGCTCAGGCTGCTGTAGCTGGGAACTTCCAAGAGAACCCACTTCATCCTCCAGCAGCAACATCAAAAAAACCTCCAGAGCAGAGGAGCTCCCCATGAGCAGAGCCTGTGTCCCTTATCCTGGGAAGACCTCTGAGCCCAGCAGGGATATCCCTGTGCCCAGCACCCCCCTGTGTGCCCCCGGCCATGCCAGGTGGCCGCTGGCCCTGGTGACAGAGCCCAGCCCGGCTTGGCAGCCCCGGGGGCCTTTTGGTGCCGCGGCAGCAGCTGCGGGCAGAAAGGGCCTCGCTCGGGGCCATATGGTTTGTGGGGATGGGGGTGCTGCGGGGCTGGCAGCTGGTGGCAGCTCAGGGATTAATGCAGAACGCAGCTTTCACTGAATTCTCTGAGAAGCAACGTGGAGAAAAACATGGTTGAGCCGTAGAAGTGGTGACTGACCTGCCCAGACAGCCCTGTTAGAGCAAACAGAGAAATAAATGCTCATTTCAACTTCCTTTCGTGCCATCTTGAAGAATTTTACTGCTAAATTTAAGGATTTTAGTGCTAAATTTAAGGATTTTAGTGCTAAATTTAAGGATTTAAATGTCATATTTAGGGATTTTAATGCCATATTTAGGGATTTTAATGCCATATTTAAGGGTTTTAATACCATAGTCAAGATTTTCCAGCGCCCAAACTTCTTCTCTAACTTAGCGTTCAGGACTTTGGCTAAGATGGCTCATTCTCGTTGTGTATTATATTTTTATATAATAGTGGATATTATATAAATATAGTGGGGGATAGTGGTGGATTTTAAAAAAAAAGGAAAAAGTAAGAATATCCTGAACTATGGGTTTGTAGTCAGCAATTGAGGAAATTGAGGAAAAACACTGAATTGAGAAAAAAACACTTTTTTTTTTCCTGATTTAAGAAACCAAACTACTGCAGGTAAAATATGTAGTAGAAAATGTTACACAATTAAGTGTGTAGCCCAAACAGTTATTTTTGTAGTTCTATTTATCACTGATGATAAAGCATCATTAAAAATGGCTTTTTTTTCCCTTCCATTTTGAGGCCACTCATCTCTCTATGCATCTTTAATTGGGCAGCTCTAAAAGGGATGTGGGAATTTAGTATGGGAAATTGAAATGGGATCCTGTTTAGATTGAGTACAATTGGAACAGCTCTCAGAATTTAGAAAGCTTTTTTTCCTCTAATTAAGGGATAGATGATAAGTCAACATTCCCTAAAAAAAAAACCCATCAGCTCTTCATGGAGGCAGCACTTGTGGGACCAATACCAATTTAGGGGATCTGCTGCAGGTGTCTGAGATGGAGCTCAAGTCTGAAACTTATTTAAATTTTCAACCAATAGGATGGAGTAAAATAAAAATTACAGGGAGAAAGGAACAAAACACCCCCCAGAGACTACTGAGATGGTTTTTACTGTCATTTTTGCCCATGGTAAATGTAGAGACCCTACCCGTCTCTGTGATGTGGTCCATAGCTGTGGAGCACAAGCTGAGTGATGGTTTTTGGGGTTTTACCTCCTCATTGTCCAGCAGGGAGTCCAGGATCATTGCTGGGAAGGTGCTGCTGCAACCCAAAGTCAACAGCAGCAGAAATAATGTGCCAAAAATGATGTGCAGCCACTGGCCCTTCTTATCTTGAATTTGTCTTCCAGCTTCTCCCCAGCATGCTTGGGCAAATTGAAATGGGGCATTTTCCAGGACTCCTTGATGATTTAATCCAACCTGTTGGGATACACCTTCACAGGATGAGGATCCATCCCAGCTCAGGGCAGACAGCCCAGTCAGCACTCAGCAGGCCAAGAGAGGTTTAGCCTACAGATATCACCTCAGTTCTGCTGCTCAACTGTCTGTTAAAAGTAATTAAAACACTCAGGGATAGCAGAACAATCTGTGATTCAAATCCTAGGGCTTCATCCAGCCATCTCCAAGGCAGAGCCACTCGTGTCCTTCCATTGCCTCCTATAAAATCCTGTTCATTTGGGAGCAGGGAGTTCTGGACGGTGGTTGAGTTTTGACCCATAGTGTTGTGAGGGATAATTTTAGCTTCATCCTTTCCTAGATAAAAAATAAACTTTGAGATTTTGATGAAGGTTGCTCTGGTTCATAGAGCTGAATGATTTTAATTATGGTTTAATATCAAGATAAACGGTACATGATGCATCTGCATAAACATTTCCATTTTTATAGATCTGAATTAGTGTTTGGTGTCTAAAATCAATGTGCCCTTAATTCCTCACATAGGATGACATTTGAAAAGTGGCAATGTTAGAGGATGTTGGAGCAATCTCATAAAAGGTGGATGTTGGGCTCTCCTTCCAAGGAACAAGAGGGAATGGTCTTAAGTTGGTGCAGGGTAAGTTTAGGTTGGATATTGAGGAAAATTCCTTCATGGAAGGGGTTGTCCAGCCCCATCCCCATCCCTAGAGTTAAAAACCATGTGGATGTGGCACTTGGGGACATGGGGCAGTGGTGGCAATGGTTGCACTGGATGATCTTTAAGCTCTTTTCCAACCCGAATAATTCTGGGATTTTATGAAAAGGTATTGGATATCTAAATATGTTCTCATGGCTTTGCCCATAGTTTAAAAAATGATCTAAGCTCACAAAGCAAACAAGCAAACCCAACCCTTTCCCTGCCAACTTTTGTATTCCAAACATTTGTGTTTGAAAGTTAAACTGAGTATTGTGTTCATGGAATTGAAGGTGTGGTGGTGCAGAGCAGAGAGTGTCCAGGGCAGCATCCTGCAAACTGACGCCGTTTCTCAGTAGCTTTTGAAAAGAATTCCTGCAGCATGGAAATGAGGTTTTGCCAATCACAAATGGATTGCCAAATCTAAAATATTTACTTAGAAGAAATCTAAAGAATTTAATTTAATTAAATTTTTCATTGGCTAAAGTCAAGAATTCTTGGTCAACTAAAGCACTTTTAGATTAATTTTTGAATTCTGTAATGTAATACTCTTTAGACACAAAGTAATTCCCCATATTACATTATCTTTGCTGTTGGGTTACAGTGTGCTGATACAAATGAGTATATTCAGGTGTGAGAGGTTGCATTTAAATGAAGTACAATTTAAATCAAGTCCATCTGCTCTGGCTGTAGATTGACCTTCTCTCTCCTTTATTTATCCCTCGACAAGAAAATGGTGCCATTTGAGATTCCTGACAGATCCTTCATAAACTCACCAGCAAATAAGGAATATTTGCTGAATATTACTATAATTAATCCTGATTTTTTTTTTAATGAAAATCTTTATATTTTTCTAAACAACTGCAGAGTCTCAAGCTGGCTAGTTCAGGAATTCTGAGATGGTTTTGTGCAGGAAAAGGCTGAACTGGGAACAGTTGATGAGTGAGATTCTCCAGTGTCCTCTGGAGGTGCCGTTCCCAGCTGGGCGTTCCCTTTGTGCAGAGCTGGGGGAGCTGTTGTGGAGCTCAGCCTGGTTGGAGCTGTGATTCATTAACCCCTCTGGCAGCCCTGATGTCTCCATGGGATCCCAGCCACGGAATCCGTAGCTCCGGCGGGATCGCGGCCGCCCCGACGCATTTGTGTCATCAGAGGGTCCCCAGTGGAAGCATCTCCACAACATCAAATTCCTCCTGTCCCATGAGCCGTTCCTGGGGCTCTGCTGCATCCTTTTGGGTGTCTCCTGCTGGAATGTCCATGGAGCGTGACTCCAAGGGTGGAGCTCTCTGGAATGGTGCTGGAAGGGCAGCGGAAGTTGCGCGTTGTCATCTCTTGATGTTCTCCTTAAAGAAACTCCTTCGTGTGTGGTTCTTTGTCCCTGGAGCTCGTGGTTTGGAATTTCCTTAGCTCTTCTGAAGAACAATTCTGAGTTTTCAGCAGCTTTTTAGCAGCTGATGGATGACATGAATGATTGCTCAGGATTTAGGGAATGTTTGCCTTTTTCCTGGTGTTTCCTTTCCTGCCTCACCTGTTCTTGCAGCAATTTTTGGAAGTGCTTTGCTCACTTTGCTACAGTTTCTTCTTATTTAAAGCCCATTTTTGAGATACCTGATGCCTATGGAGAGTCTGCCGTTAGTCTTTGGGCTTTTTATAAATATTCTAAGTAGTTACTTTGTCTAGACTTGTAACTCATTTGGGTTTCTTTTCTCAACTCAATATCTCTCTTAGATAATCTTTTTTGTTGCCTCTTTGTAACTTTTTTCCTTATTTATTCAGTGTCCTGCCCTCACTTTGTGAGAGCCCAAAGCCTTGATGTTGAGCACACTTTGCAATTTTTTCAACACTTCAGTTATTTTTTACCTATTTTTTGATATACCAGATAATACCAATAAATATCTATTGTCTTTATTTCCATTTATTTCCTTTCTTATTTTCAAGCACAAATTTACAATCTACATATTCACATATTTTAAACAACTCTAACATACATAATCACTCAAAATAGTAAATAATGCAGTTATCAGTCCCCATAATTGCCCTGAAAGTTGTAACAAATAATTTCTTTGTCATCTTTAGACTTTGTGGACTCTTAATTTATGTGTAAACCAGACTTTACCTTGGGTTTACTACTCATGGTGATTTTGAATGCTCAGGGAAAGGGAGTTTCTTTTCCCAAATGCAGCAGCAGTTCGTGACTTCTTCCGCAAAGAAAACCCCAAAAAGAGGGATCCTGGAAATATTAAGTTTAAAATAGTCCCTGTGGGATCTAAACTTCATGTTGACTTTTCTCTGTTGTGCTTTGGGAATTTTTTTGTCTTCCTTAAAGGCTGTTGGAGTTTAACTGAGGACACAGTCCAGAATTTAAAATGTATTGGTTCAAATACACAGAGGTTAAAGATTGTGACTCCATCTCAAATCATGCTTTGAGTGAAACTTTGCAGAAGAATACTTTTGCCACACAAATATTTTACTTGAGTTGAATATTTTTTATGCTTTAGACTTATACAATTATTAAATTTTGCAAATTGTGTCCTGTTTGTTGCTCAGCTTCAGTGAGAGCCCAGTGCCTGTTTGATCCAAGCTTGCCCACAATTCCATGGAAGGAAATAAATGCTGCCTGTGCAGGAGTAGGGATGGAGCTCATCTCAGCTTTTCCACATGCGGCACAGCTGGATCAGTGAGGGAAGATGAAAGCCAGAAGATCAAATCAGTTTGGGCAGGAGAGCTGGAGGTGCAGGAGGTTCCTCATGGGAGGAATTATTACCAGGAAAAACGAGGGAGGTGTATTTTTAGTTTATAAGATTCTTATTGACATAAATAAGAAAATAAGAGATGATGAGGAGAACTCACATCTGTGGAGGGAACACAGGAGGGAAGATTATTGTGATTTAATTTGGGGGATGAAGAAATTTCAGGAGCCCAAACTCTGTCAGAGGGAAGGGATGGATTTGGGACTGCAGAGCAAAGCTTGAAGAGGGAGGTGAGGGGGCAAAAAATCATAAAAATAAATAAATAAGAATTCTAATTTTTAAGATAAAAATCTGTCTCATGTTGGGCTTTGTGTCTGGCACCTTCCACTATCCTAGGCTGCACCAAGCCTTGTCCAGCCTGGCCTTGGATTCTTCCAGGGATGGGGAATCCACAACCACTCTGGGCAAGTCACTGTCCTTGAGACACTGAGGAAACACCTGATGGAAAAGGTTGGGAAAGGAGCCTGGGGGGGATTCAGGGAGCCTGCAGTGGGCTCAGTGCATGCTGGGGATGTGGAAGGAGGCAGGTGAGAGCAGCCAGGGAGACAGAGGAGAGATTTCCATCTTGGAGCTATTTTAGACTCCCTTGTTTCCCACGGGGAGTTCCCATTGAGCAAGGAACAGTGCCATTCTTGTGGAGTAATTCAGTGAATCTTCGTGATAGAATCTTACATTAGAAACTTGTTAAACTGCAGAAAATACTCCAGGAATTATCCATCTCATCAAAGCTTTTAAATATAAATGAGTATTGCAGAGAAGGGGATTGTCCAGGTAACACAAAGTTAACCCAGGAAGCAACTTTGCCTTCTAACCACATTAAACCCAAAGATGATGATGATTAAATTACAGCATTATTTATACTAAGTGATAGAATTCCTAAGAAATCCATGGAATCTGTGCCTTTTCCTAGCAGAAAGCAGTGACTCCACAACAAACTGACACTGTGACCTCAGCTGCCTAAAAGGACTCAACTCACTTTGAAAAATATTTCCTTATGTTACAAAAGAAAGAAGGAAAATCTTGCTGAGGTATTAAGATTTGTTGGCAGTATCTCTTGCTCCTACAGTAGGCACAATTCAGAATATCTCAGGCCTTGACAACCAAGAAATGAAAAGTTATGGGACAAGAAAATCCAGATTTAAATCTTCCCCTGCTGAGCTGGCAGTTTGACTGAAAATTGTTTGCGTGCTAAGGTGGAGTTACTGTGAGCAGGGGAAGGAGCAGTTGAAATGTCTAAATGGAGCTGTTGATTGGATTTAAGGAGATTTATTAAACTTCCCCTGTTCACCTCATGGACAGACTTTCTGCATGTTTGTGTTTCATTTCCATGGTAAATGGGGCCCGTTTTCTGTCAGGAAGATGAATGTGAGGGAGAGGTGTGGGTTTGGTGATACTCAGGGTACAGAGCTGGTTGTCAGCCAGGGAGGGGCAATCACAAATTGCATTTCTTCCTGCAGGGTGTGGAGGAGGCAGGGACAGACGTGTCCTGGAGGTGCTCAGGGAGAGGCAGGGAACACAGCTTGGGAGAAAGGAGATTCCAGCTGGGTACAGGGAACATAAAAACTCTGGAGAAGGTGTAAAATCTGTGTTTTTGTAGGAATGTGACACTGGATTGATAATGGCCTGGAGATCCTGATCAAGGGGGACCTCCCTGCAGCAAGAGCTTGGGCTGGAGCTCTCCAGAGCTCCTTTCCAGCTGTGCATTCTGTGATCCCAACCCATAGGAAATGAGATTTTCCATGGAATAAAGGAGTCACGAGGTGGTGGGGCAGGAGATCAGCACAGGGGGGTCACTCTGGCCTGGGACCACTCCAGGGTTTACAGGGCCCCACCTCTGTCCTGCCTTTGGCCTCGGTGTGTTAGCAAAATTAATTCAGATTATATTAGTACAGCAAGAAATCAGGTATAAGGCTCAGCTCCTGGTGAGGAGCAGGGCAGGAACAGGAGTCAATGTGAAAAAGTACAAATGTGGCATCAATTTCTCATCGATCATAAAGTTACATTTACTCTGTGCTAATTATTTTTTTCTTCATCTAACCATTGGATTTCTTGCCATCACACTGGCTTTGGATGGCAGGATTATCTGCAAACACATAAACATTTATCTAGGTTGATTTCCTATGAAACCTTATCGTTCTATATTAACTTTACACTGCAAAAAACATTTTAGACTTTCTGTGAAGAGGGTTTTGAGATGAGGTTTTTGTCCTGCTGATATCCAATGTATATTTTCATATCTGATTATTCAGTGTCTGTTCCTGCTTTCATTATTTGCTGTTCACAGGCTACCAAAATCAGAGATTTCAGGAAATACCTGGGTTTTTTCACAATTTCAGTACCAGAGGCTCACAGATCACAGGGTGAGAGCTGGACACACAAATATCCCATTTTAGGAGCTCGGTGCAGTGCCCTGCAAGGGATGTAACTGGTTTATGACTTATGGCCATGTCTGCATGGACACTGACTCCAAGGGATTCCAGCCACATGATTTAGGATTCCTACTTCAGGGCTAAACTGCTGCTTTGCCTTATTTATCAAAGCCACCTGAATGTGCTTTGTCTGGTCTCTTAAGGAATAATGGCATGGAAAGGGGAAGGGAGGGGAATTGCAGGACAGGGTTTACAGCCTCCGTGGATCTGACATTGTAAACAGGGGGAGATAACAGGGAAATGCTCAGGCTGGAGAGCTGGAAACAAAGAGTGAAATGGAGAAAGGGAAGATTAAGACTACATGTCATGGAAGAGCATTCAGCAGCACTCTTGGCTTTTTAGGTGATTCTTCCAAGGAAGGCAAGGAGAAAACTGTTTTGGGACAAAGGCCCTTCTTTTTTCTTTTTTCTTTTTTCTTTTTTTGTTTTGCTTGCTTTTTCATTTTTTCCTATTTCTTTCCTTCAGCTTAACCACTGAGTGTAAAGGAATCTCATCTGGGTATACAAAGGAATGCATCACATTTTTGAGGCATGGCTGTGGATCTCAGCATCCCTGGGATTGCTGTGGCGATGCCACCGAGCCAACGGGGCTCTGGGGGGGTTGGACACCTGCAGCAGCTCCAGGCTGGGGTGTTCCACAGGTGTTGTTGTTTGGGGGTTGTGTACAAATCACAAACGGGTCAGGACTGCTGAGGAATGCATCTCTAGATGTTTTATTTTTTAGTATCACTCTCATGACGTGGTGATGACAATGGGAAGATGCCAGCACTCACATCCCAGGCTGCAGACAAAGAACTCAATGTTACAACTTACTCTAAAATTGTTTTTACCAATCACACAGAGCAAAAGCACATTGACAGTAGTATTTTTGCTTGCATTAAGTATTGTTATATTGCAGCAAGTTGTGAAAGTCTAGTGAGCTTAAAGGGCATAAGTTATGTTTGATAGCAATTACAAGTTATTGTCCAAAAAAGTCTCACTGATTTTAAGGTCTTAAGACAAAATTTTAAAATGATTGAATTGTGGGAGAATGAGGAATGTAAAAGATGTGATGGATTTGTAAGCCTTAAAAGGTTTGTAAACCTTAAAATACAATACACAAGCCTCCATTAACTTGTAGTTCTGTTTTTGCTTGGATTAAGTATTGTACAATTGTACAATTTTAATGTTGTGAAAGTCTAGTGCCTTTAAAGGACACAAGTTATGTTTGATAGCAATTACAAGTTATTGTCCGAAAAAGTCTCGCTGGTTTTAAGGTCTTAAGTCAAAATTTCAAAACTATTGAATTGCGAGAGAATGAGGAATATAAAAGATGTGATGGATTTGTAAACCTTAAAAGATTTGTAAACCTTTAAAGATTTCTAAACCTTAAAATACAATACACAAACCTCCATTATTAAGCTTAGAACTTCTTAATATTTTGCTAAATATACTTTTCTGTAACTTAAAGCATTATTCTAAACAAATGTTAACACACAGACTTGTCTTTCCTTTTCTACTTCTTATATAATTTTTCTGTTAATAAATCTTATGTCTACTACTTAACTCTAATCACAGTTCTACTGTCTCTAAAGCCTACCTTTTACAGCTTTCCCAAAACTCTCTGATTGTAAATATTCCCACTCACAGGGAGGGATGTTAAATCCCACCCCATGCTATGGACACCTCCCACTGTCCCAGGCTGCTCCCAGCCCTGTCCAGCCTGGCCTTGGGCACTCCAGGGATCCAGGGGCAGCCCCAGCTGCTCTGGGCACCTGTGCCAGGGCCTGCCCACCCTCACAGGGAAGGATTGATTTTCCAGAGTAAAGAATTCTGCTGTTTAATTCCCCATGGTAAAGAATTGTATTTATAGTGAAGAAATCTTTATTGTAGTAAAGAATTTCCTTCATTGATTTCAGTGGGACTTTGTAGGAACAGAGAGATTGGGGAAGTTCAGGATTTAGTTTTAGATAAGTTGAAAAACATAAGAGTAGAAACTAAGCTGAGGTTGAGATGAAGAGAGGAAGGTGGGAAGAAATTAAGCTTTTATATTTGTTTTTAATGCCTGTAAATGCTGTTGCTTTATTTACCATGAGCAGGACCTGGATGACAATTCCAGCAGTGGAATTAATTAATTTGAGATTAGAATCATTCTGTAGGAGCAAAAAGAGGGTGTGTATTTATGGGTGGTAAAGAAACCACCCAAACTTAAACTTTTAAATGGGTCAAATAGCTGAAAGTTTTGAACAATAACTTTATTTTGACATGGATACTCCTTGGCTAAGTTTTTGATGCCTTTCCTTGAAAATTTTTAGAATTATCTCTTGTGGTATAAGATTCTTGCAGATCAAAATTGCTTTGGTGGTTTAAACTGATGAATTAAACTGGCAACACCTCCCTGAAAAGGATAATTTGCCTTTTTCTCCAGCAGCCAAACTGTTGGACAGAGTTCTGCCCACTTCCTCTTGCCCATTTATTCCCTCTCCACACCTCCTCTTGTTGTGGTGGTGTCTCTGGGGGCTAAAGAAATGGAGCAGATAAAAGAGATTTTTCAGTGGTTTTATTGGGAGGGATGATTTAGATGGATTCTACAAAATCTCTAATAGATTCAGGTTTGGGGGGAATTGTTTGTTTTGCTTGGACTTTTGAATTTTTCTTTTTCCCACATTTGTATTTCCAGTCTTCTACCTATCCCAAATAACCATTAGAAGCTAAAAGATTTTAAAACATGAAGAACTTTGCAGAAACTTTTAAATTTTAACCACAGTTTTATCTTTGGGCTCAAACTCCTCCTTGTTGTCCTAGGATGTTTTATGGCAATGCACACACTCCAGATTTCCTTTTCTTGGAGAGCAGCCTGTGTTATCCATTAATTCCATAACCCAGCACTCACCCAAGCAGCTTTTCCACAAAAGAGGCAAACTGGGAAGAGGCAAAAACTGGGAAGAGGCAAAAATCAGACAAATCTGATCCATGTGGACCCTGAGGGAGTGAAGCCAGCACAGCCCTGGTGGTTCCTCCTGGTGACACAAACAGGGATGTGACAATCGTGGCTCTCCAGGGAAAAGGCTGGAAAAATTACCAAGGTCATTTTCTCCCCCCCAAAAATTCCAGCCCTCATTTCAGGCAGGCAGGAAGGAATTGTGCTGTGATCTGCTGCTGGTTGAATTGTCCCTGGGCTGTTGTGGAGATGTCTCAGTGATGGTGGTGCCTCTCTGAGCCCCCAGAGGAGCAGGCAGTTCCCCTGGAAGGTTTTCCTTTTACTAAAGATAAGATGGAAAGAGTAATGATGGAGACAAAACTGATAAGGGCAGGAATATCAGAAGGAATGGCAGAGTAGAGGCAGAGCTTTGACTGAGTGTGCCTAAAACAGGGATTGGTGCCACTGGGAATCCTGGTGGCTTCCTGAGCTTTGGAAAGCACAGATTGCTGGGAAAGAAAATATGAAGTCCACCAGAATAATGCTTTTCCTTATTTTAATAAAAAATAAAGAGGGGCAAAAACCTATTAAGACTTTTTCTTTAATGTGCCTAAACCCTCTGCTTTTCCAGCAGGCAGCAGAGTGAGCTGTGAGGAAATAGGATTTTATCTTTATTTCACAAGGAAGGAATATGGGCATGGCTTCAAATAAATTTGCTATTAAGAAAAAGTCCATGATTACATTTGAGGAGTGTTGTGAAGTTTGCAGGAGTGATTTGCAGGGGCTGATCTGTATGAGCTGCACATGCAGCTGAAAAGGGAGATAAATTCCTTTCTGGTAGTAACACAATCATCTCTCAAGGTATTTTTTATTAAATTAGATTGGTGTAACTAAAGTGCTCCTGATGTCATTTGTGGATGCTCCTAAATCACCAGCTGAAGAGCAGCTGATCTAAGTTTGGCCAAAGGAAGGAATGAAGTTTTGGAAGATTATATTCCTTGTCTCTGATTTTAATCAATCAGAATTTGATATTTGTGTACGGGCTTGTTTTAAAAGCATTGTGATTATGGCAGTGCTATAAATCTGATGTTAATGGAGAAGGAAAAAATATTAAATGTGACCCAGACTTTAAGCTTAAATATTCAGTGGGTGTTGCTTAGGAAATGAGAATGAAGGGAGTAATAGGTGTGTGTGAATGTAGGCCTGGAAAAGTGGGATACATGGATTAAAAACATTTTAATTTTACATTAAGTCTTTTCCTAGATTTCAGTTTGATGCTGAACATGCCCTGATATATAAAGAAGTATTTCTCTGTTAAATCTTGGGGGATTTGGAGGCACTTATGAATTAATTTGTTTCCAGGAGTTCCATCAAAAGAGGAATCCTTTGTAAAACTGCAGGTGTTAAAATACAGACCAAAAAACATTTCTTGCTCTGGGAAATTGGACACAGTTCTTACTGAATATTGAAATTAAAATGCAGAAAAGACCCCTGAAACCTATTAATTATTACTCTCAGATTCCAGAGAAATACTTTTCTAGAATTACTTTCAGGTTTATTTCCTTTAAAATAAACAAGATATTTGTGATTTCATGGAAACCCTTCAAATGACACCAAAATTTATTGTTTAACCATTGATAGCAGTAAAATAAATTAACATCTCCAGGAGAGGAGGGAGCAGTGCAGAGCCAGGGCAGCCCCAGCCATGGCAGTGCGCAAAACCAGGCAGAAACTGCTTGAAACGTGCTCTAAAACTCTGCATTTTGTGCTGAATAATTATAATTCAGTGAAAAGAACAGGAAAATACTGTTGAATGGAAATTGTCATAAGATCAGCCAATTAACACAATTTTTCTGTTGCATTTGATTGCCTTTTCTGTCCTTGGAAGAAGCCAGAAAATAAACCAAGAGATGTATCTGAAGAGATGCATTTTTTATTTTGGCTGCGTAACCACGGATTGATACATTCATAAATTTACAACATTTTGGGCTTCTGAATGTTTCTAATTTCATTTTGGAGGAGAAGAATATTTCTTCAAACAACTGAGGCTCAACACTGCCATTTTTTTCCTGTTTAAAAGGAAGTCTCTGAAGAGATGTCAGTGTTTTATCTGCAGTGAAGTGTCCTCTTTTCAGGTTTTGATTCCATGTCATCATTCCTGGTAGCCAGTGTTGGAAAGCACAGGAGCATTAATTATTTTATAATAGTAAATGTCAGTGTGCAGTTGTCTCAAAACCCACCAAAAATAGAACTTTTAGCCCAACTTGCACCATCATTGCAGCTTTTAAACACATTTCCTGCTAGGAAATAACCATCCAGAAATGAAAGCTTTGCCTCCACAGTTGTTTAATTCATCCCCTTCAGTTTTTAGCTCTAAGTTTAGCAAAATGGGAGTGTGGCATCAGTTGCCTGTGCAGATCTGTTACAGACACAGCCTGCCCTGGAGGCAGCAAACGCTGTCAGGGTGACAGCCACTGCCACAAACCAGAGGGGAATATTTTTGGAACCATCCAAACAGCAGAGGAAGAACATCCTGTTATAAACACACTGATACTAGCATGGCTGCAAAAATATTATTCTCTTTTCTTCCTCAAACACACAAAAAAATAAACAACAAGGGAGTGTTCTCACCCTTCCATTCATTTCTCTGGGTTTCACATTTTTGGGAGAAGCCTGGCTCTTGGAGCTGACAGGAATTTTGTGTTTCCCTTCCAAGTGTGTCACCAGCATAGCAGGGATCTGAGGAGGTCACTAAAACTCTCTGTGCCACCAGGGTTTTGTGGGAGTGGAGTAAGGCTCTGTCACCTCCACGTGACTTGGGAGGAGAATTTACTCTGGGGAGGAGAATTTACTCTTGGGAGGAGAATTACTGTGGGGAGGAGAATTACTGTGGGGAGGAGAATTTACTCTGGGGAGGAGAATTACTCTGGGGAGGAGAATTACTCTGGGGAGGAGAATTTACTCTGGGGAGGAGAATTTACTCTGGGGAGGAGAATTACTGTGGGGAGGAGAATTTACTCTGGGGAGGAGAATTTACTCTGGGGAGGAGAATTACTGTGGGGAGGAGAATTTACTCTTGGGAGGAGAATTACTCTTGGGAGGGTATTTTTGGATACGGGAGATGTTTGGGTGAGCAGCAGTGGAGATGCAAAGGGGGTTTTTTTTATACCTAGAAATTATAAAAAGCCAAAATCCTTTTTTTTATTTTTAATTTGGAGATTGTTGAGTTTGCTGCTGTGTCCCTGAGAGGTGAGGGACGTGTGAGTGGTCACTCGGTGGTTATTTTAATGAGGCTGAGTGCAGAGAGCACTTGGTGAAATATGAGTAAATCTCATTACTCTGACGGTGGTTGCCTGACTACAAAGAAAGTTTATATTTAGTAAACTACTCACTCCTGTGACCTAGTTTGCCAGGGATGATCATTTTCTTAGCGTGGCACTGAGTGAGCTGACTTTTCCCTGTTCAATTTCCATCAATGGGGGATTCTTCCATCTCTGCATTTCTCAGAGCAAGGAGGACTCTTGGAAGTGAGCTCAGTCCAGGAACTCCTTCCCAAAATCCCACCCAAAGTGGGAGCCATTCCCTGGCTCCTGTCCCTCCATGCCTTGTCCCCAGTCCCTCTCCAGCTCTCCTGGAGCCCCTTCAGGCCCTGCCAGGGGCTCTGAGCTCTCCCTGGAGCCTTCTTCTTTCCAAGTGAACATTCCAAGTTTTTATTTCTCTTTCTTCTCTGTCCCTTTACATCCAAAGATATTTTTTATGATATTATTGAAAGATTCCTGGAAGGAGTGGATTTTCCAGATGGATCAAATCCAGAGCCATCAACACCTCGTTTTTTTCCCCAGAACAAGAGGAGCCTTTTGCAGTTGGCTCTGGATTCAGATACAATCAGTTTTCAACAATATCCCTGTCAGAAGATTTTCATTTTCCTGGATAATTCCCTGTCAGAGAGATCAGGCAGCAGCCTCCAGGAGAAAGCAGAGCTTTGCTGACATCCTTCCTGTTTAATGTTTGTTTTATTTGGAATGGATCCTACCTGGAATGGGGACTTTGGGAAAACACACGCTGGGATTTGTCAGATTGGAGAATCCTTGTGGAGGAACTCCCAGAAAATTTCCTGGGAATCACCAAAATCATTATTTGTTCATAGTTTTAATTCTATTTTCTGTGAGAAATCAGGGAAAAGTCAATTTTGGGACACACCAAAGGAAAATTTTAATTTGTGGTGGCAGTGACAAAATTCCTGTGGCCAAGGAGCTGTGCTCTATCCACGACAAGCAGCATCCCAATCCTCTGCACGATTGATGGATGTGTCATGGGATCAGGTGGTGCTCAGAAGGAAAGAGAGCTGCCAAAGTCTGGTTTTGGGGAAATAAAAAAGACCCAATTAAGAATTTTCTCTGCATTTTAATTTTTTTTTTTCAGTGATAACACAAAATCCAGCTGTAAAAAATCCAATTTAAAGGAACTTTGGTGTTGGAATTGCAGCTGATCCCATCTCGTGGTGTTTTCCTCTCCATGCCCACAGCTCAAGGAATAAGGGGATTTTAATCAATACAGTTTGGGATGGGCATCAATATTTGGGATTCTCAATTCCAGGGCTTGGAGAGTTCAGCTTTGCTGGGGGATGGGGCCGAGTGTTTCCAGCCTTATCCAAAGGTTGATTCCATATCCAATTAGGGAAGATTGGCAGTTGGAATTAGATCAAAAAAGAGGATTTTTTTTCTCAACAAATTTAGCAAACACTGGAATTGAAAGTTTTGACTCAGCCCCCAGGTGTCTTAATTTGGATAACGAACTCCAGAGTGGTTTTTAAAGAATACTTGGGTTCTTCGCTTCCATACTTTCCAGTTTTCTCCTTAAATAAATGGATGTTTGAAGCAGAATTGAAATTAAGCTCTAATTCTAAATTAAATTAATTCAATTGAATGAATTTTAAAATTTTAATAAAATTAATTCTAAATTAAAACTCTTTTTTTTTTTTTTTTAATTAACCCAGAAATCCATGGAATTTTCAAAGGTGTGACTGAGGACCAGTGACTGAACTTTATAATTTCCTTATTTTCTTATTTTAGTTGTGCTCAGTGTGCTCAGGAAAAATTCCTTTTCCTGATTGTTTCTTCTTCTGAGCAGAGCAAACCCAGTTTTGCTGCTTTAGGTTGAGCTTGCTTTTACTCCAAGCATTTTTTAATAATGAAAATCATGGGAATTACAAAATGTGGCCCCCCATCCTTGAGGGGAAGGGAGCATCCAGGATTTGTAAATGCTTGGGTTGAAAAGGAACGACAAACGTCGGGAGATCCGCAAAAGATTCCAGAGTTTATTGGTAAATGATTAATTTGGTGTGGGAATCGGTGTTGGATTGTCACTGATCTCCTGGGATGAACCCATGGAAATGGGGTTTGGATAAAGGGTGGGGTGGAAGGGAAGGGAGAGAGGGACAATGGGATAAAGGGAGAGAGGGAGAATGGGATAAAGGGAGAGAGGGAGAACGGGATAAAAGGAGATCTGCAGTGCTGGCTCCAGTGCTGACCCAGCTGAGGGGATGTGCAGGGTCCTGGGGGCTCCTCCTGGGATCTGGGGGCACCTTTTTAGGGATGAGTTTTCCCCATCCTGGGAGAAAAAAATAATTCTTGTGCTCAGTTTGTTCTTTCAGACCTTCCAGGGATGGGTTGGAGGCTTCAGGCTCTGGGATGGTCTTGATCCTCCTCCAGTCCATGGGCACTTCCCCGCCTCATTCCTGCTCCAGAGCCAGACCAGGGATGGCATTCCCAGAAAATTCCCAGCTCCACATGCCAGAGCTCCCAGGGACCCAGGTCAAGACACAAAATTTGTGTTGCTCAGGTGATGATCCCCTCACTCCCCCACAATTCCCTCCTTTCTCACTCCTCAGGATCACTCAGCTCC
>JAWWMS010000287.1:2085613-2098864 GCA_035048045.1 Chlorospingus semifuscus | reverse complement strand
CTTTCCATGGGGAAATTCCTGCTGTGCCCACCCTGAGCTGCCCTGGGCCAGCCTGAGGCCGTTCCCTCTGCTCCTGTTGTTGTAAATCTCTGCTCCAGTAGAGCTTGGAGTTGTGTGGTGTTATTAAATTAATTAAATAACACCTAGGGACTTCCCATGTGTGGCTTATGTTGGAATTTCAGCATGGAAATTCTGGCCTGCTTTTGATGAAACCTCATCTGCTCCCTCCTTAATCAGGATAAAACCACTCAAACCCCCAAATTTCTGGACTGAAAACCTGAGTGAGCCCTGAACTGTTGCCAAGAGCTCTCCAAATCCTATTGCTGTGTGGCAGCCTGAGGGATTAAAGGGTGGATTGTGACATGACAAGGTGTCCATGGGACATCCTGGGTGACCTTGGTGGGACAGGAGCTCACCAGGCCCCTGTCCCTTCCCCACCCTGGGCTGGCCCAGGTTTGCATCCCTTGGGATGCTTGGGAACGTGGATCAGATCCTGCAGAGCAGGGCCAGCCCACTCCAGCAGCCTCCAGCCTGCAGAAAAGCTGAAATCACATTCATTGAGGTTGGGAAAAGCCTCTAAAGATATAAACCACACAGAGAATAAACCACACAGAGCCCATTTTCTGCATGGTGGAAAAAAGCACATTCTTTATTCACACAACTCCTTTTCACACAGTTCTACTGAACTCATGTGTGGCTCCAATTGGTCAGGAGCTTTACTGCCAATTACATTATTGGTAATTAACAAGTTATTATTCTGTACTGATTGGTCACTCAAACTCCTGATGCAGGAGAAGTTGTGTGAGATAGTTTTCATTTTTCTATCTAAGGTGTAAAAGCAATTTATATAGGTGTAAGTTGTTTGTCACCCTGCAATAAGCAAAACTAGTTTGTGCACAGGTGTAAGTTGATTTTCATCCAGGAATAAACAAAACCAGTTTATATACAGGTGTAAGTTGATTTTCATCTAGGAATAAGCAAAACTAGTTTCTACAGGTGTAAGTTATTCTCACCCAGCAATAAGCAAAACCACTTTATACAGGTGTAAGTTGTTTTTCACTCAGGAATAAGCAAAACCAGTTTATATACAGGTGTAAGTTCTTTTTCACCCAGGAATAAACAGAAGCAGTTTCTACAGGTGTAAGTTGATTTTAACCCAGGAATAAGCAAAAACAGTTAACACAGGGATAAGTTGATTTTAACCCAGCAATCAGCAAAAACAGTTTATACACAGGTGTAAGGTGTTTTTCATCCAGCAATAATCAAAACCAGTTTTTACAGGTGTAAGTTGTTTTTCACTCAGCAATAAGCAAAGATAGTTGATATACAGGTATAAGTTGATTTTCATCCAGGAATAAGCAAAACTAGTTTATATACAGGTGTAACTTATTCTCACCCAGCAATAAGCAAAACCACCTTATACAGGTGTAAGTTGTTTTTCACTCAGGAATAAGCAAAAACGGTTTATAAAGGTGTAAGTTGTTTTTGACCCAGGAATAGGCAAAACCAGTTGATATACAGGTGTAAGTTGTTTTTCACCCAGGAATAAGCAAAACCACTTTATACAGGTGTAAGTTGTTTTCACCCAGCAATAGATTGTTGTGTTAAGGACCTGCTCACACCAGGATTGCTTTCACCTGGGAACCTGCAAAGTGCCAGCTTGCCTTAGAAGCAGTGACAGGCCAGCTCCTGATATAACAGAGCAGGTTTGATTTTTTAAAGCCTTTCTTTATGTTTTTCTACCTTACTGCACTATCCAAAATTCCAACCTTTGGCCAATTTAGATTCCAGCCCCTCAGTGGAGGGGGTCTGGCCAACCAGCTCCTTTTATCCACAGCCTGCTTGGAAATACCCTGGTGAGGTTTTTTTTATTTTTGGAGCACTTGGAACTTTACATTTCTAAGCAGCACTTCTAAAGGGAATGTTCTGCATGAGGGTACTTAAGGGAATATTTTCCAGGACTATATTTATGCCTCTGTAGTCTTCCTTTAGTGGTCTTGAAGGAAGGAGCTGTTATTACTGTTAAATATAGATGTAATGTGGTGTTATTGCAGAAATGTCTTTATGTTCCATTTCTGGCTTTAAAAAAAACCCTTTTTTATTAAAATCAGTCAGGTCTGTAACATTTATTATGTTTTAACATGTTGGCATAATGTTGGTGTTGGGAATAAGGCAGGATTGACACCTGATTCCAAGTAAACTCTCTTAATGATGTTGCTACAGCAGTCATGCATGCCATCCTATATTTGAATTTAGGATTGTTGCTTTTCCTATATTGGGATTTAGGATTGTTGCCTTTTTCTGGTGTATTTACTATTTAAATCCCATATTCCACGTTTGTCTCACCTTAATGAAATGTCCAGTTTCAAATGTTAAGTCTCACCTGGTCAGCTTGAAAAAACTATTTTGGGGGGAATGACTCAACTTCTGTCATGAGAGGAAATCTCTGAGGGGAATTATTCCTGAGGATATTCAGATTGTTTCAAAGGTATTCAGGGATCAGTCACTGCTGCTCGCTTTTCCCTTTTTATTACCCAGTTTTTTGGTGGGATGATTATTTTAATTCAGTCAAAATGCAGGAGGTTTGCATTTTTATGGATATTACCAAAGCCTAGAGGCAGCTTCCTTCACATGAAATTCATTCAGTTTTCTAAACAATTTTTAAAGGGCATTAATTTAGTCATCTGCTGATGGTTGTGAACAGAAGCATATGTGAAAATATTCAGTGAAAAGATGCATCCCTTAATTCACCCAAACTCCACATCAACTATTTAACAGCACTTGCACTCTTGTAGCTTTTAAGATGTAGCTCAATTACATCCACGTATAAATAGAAAATGCTGGCAGGATTCTGTTTGCTCTGAGCCTTGTTTTGATGGTTCCATTGACATTTAAAACTTTGATTTGAAGCGCTGGAAATGGCTGCAGCTGTAAACATCTCCCTGCGTTACTGCACTGGGCTGGAAGGCTGGAGAGGAGGGCTCACGTGTTTGCCACATCTTTATCTTTCAGGCTGTTTGATTGGAGCCAAGGAGTCAGCAAAGAACCTCAAGAAGACAGCTTGGATCATGACCAGAAGATAAAAAAGAAAACAAAAAGAATGTGGCATATAAAGGGTGTAATACCTGGAGGTATTGGATCTGACTCATATTTATAAAAATGAGACGAGCTTTCACAAAACACAAGTTATCTTAGACAGTCATCAAGCTTGGAGCCATCATGCTGTTGAACTAGAAATTCTCCTTTTCCCCATTCTCCTTTCTGACAGGTAACAAAGGATTGGTGAATTATGATTTTCCCAAGTTGGAAGCACTAATTTTTATCTATATAGTTCATCCTTATGAATATATAAGGAGTTAAACATTGCATATTTAATGTGGATTATAATGGGAAAGTGACTCATTAACCAAAATGGCCACTTTTAAGGACTTGGTTTCAAACTGAGCTGGAGCCTCCCGATGCACTTTGTAGGATTTGGGGGAAGCTGTGCTGCAGGGCCTGCTTTGGGAGGCCAGGATGACATGTAGTAAAAGGATATCACCTTCCTGTTGATATCTCTGAAGACTCATAACCAGAAACAGGAAAATGAATGGTGGGAAGGAGTGTGACGGAGGGGACACGGATGGAGGGCCACCAGCAGTGCAAGTTCCCGTTGGTTGGCAGCGGAGGGTGGACCAAAGTGGAGTTCTCTACATCAGGTAAGGTCACCCCAGGGGCTGGGCTGGGCTTTGCTGCAGTTTGGCCAGGACGTGCAGGGAGTTCCTGACTCAGCTCCTTCCTTCTGCTCTAAAACGTCAAGGAGTTGTTCCTCACGCACAAGATGGTCTTGGAAGATGAAGGAGGGGAGATTTAGGTGGGGTTTTGGGAAGGAATTCCTGCCTGGGAGGGTGGGGAGGGGCTGGGATGGGATTCCCAGAGAAGCTGTGGCTGCCCCTGGATCCCTGGAAGTGTCCCAGGCCAAGCTGGACAGGGCTTGGAGCAGCCTGGGATGGTGGGAGGTGTTCCTGGGCAGTGGTTGGAGCTGGATGGGCTTTAGATCCCCCAACCCATTCAATGATTTTGTGATTCTTTTCCAAGTAAATTTGGGCTGGGATGGGATTCCCAGAGCAGCTGGGGCTGCCCCTGGATCCCTGGAAGTGTCCCAGGCCAGGTTGGACATTGGGGCTTGGAGCACCCTGGGACAGTGGGAGGTGTTCCTGGGCAGTGGTTGGAGCTGGATGAGCTTTAGATCCCTCCCAACCCATCCCATTCCATGATTTTGTGATTCTTTTCCAAGTAAATTTAAGTCTTGTGACCACTCAATAGCTCCAAACCCATTTTTATGCCTGGGAAGGTTCTGTGTTCACTATCACTGATGTTCTCCAGCTTTTATGGATCCCTCACATTTCTCGTATGGGGGAAAAAACCCCAAGAACATAAACCCAAATCCAAAGTTATAGTTACTTTATTTGTTTATTTTCTTAGTTTATTGGATTTTTTTTTCTTTGCCCTGGAATGGTCACAAAGAAATGCATTGAAATTGCTATGAAATAAATGTGTTCAGACAAAGAGAGCCTAAATTAAATGTTATTGGAAAAAAAATCAAAGTTAGCTTTATAAAACGTGGGGACATTGGGTTTGCATCACACAAATTTGTGATTATCACTCGGTTATTTGCTTAAATTTCTTCCACTGTTGTGTGATTAAAATAACCACTTCTCCCAACATTTTGTGTATTACCAATACAAAAGTCTTTAATGAGCCAGAGCACACTCCAGTTTTACACTGAGCTGCCATGAAGGATCAGATGCACTGCAGGATTTCTTGTTTGTGTTCTCCTTGAGCAGAATGAACCCCAGCCCATGGCAGGGAAACCGCCCTGCCCTTGTATTTCTCATTGCAGCTCCAATCCCCGGGGCCTCTGCCTCTCTTACAGGTCAATGGGAAAGGAAAACTTGTGGGTTGGGGGTGTTTTTCCCAATAATCTCTGTATCCAGACATCAGGAACATAATGCTGTGATATTTTTGTGCACCTGATGATCCCACTGAACTTTAGAATTTCATTTTTTACAACCCTAAAAAGTTTTACACAACAGCTTTGGGGAAGCCCACATTGTTCCTGCCCTCTTCCCAAGTTTTCCAATGTATTTTTTTATTCCTTGGTGAATTTTCTGGTGCTTTTATCTACCTGATGATCTCACTCAGCTTTTGAACTTTATTTTCCACAGCCCTAATAAATTTTACACAACAGCTTTGGGGAAGCAAGTATTATTCCTGCAATTTTCCAGTGTATTTTTTTTAGTTTTTGAATTCTATGATTTGATGGAATTTATTTTATAATATTATTTTATAATTTTTTTTTTCTTATAATTTTCTGAATAGTGAATTTTCTGGTAGTTTATGTACCTGATGACCCCACTCAGCTTTTGAATTTGATTTTCCATAGCCCTAAAAAGTTTTACACAACAGCTTTAATGAAGCTCTTTACTGCCCTCTTCCCAAGTTTGCCAATGTATTTTTTTATTCCTTGGTGAATTTTCTGGTGCTTCTATTTACCTGATGATCCCACTCAGCTTGTAAACTTAATTTTCCACAGCCCTAACAAATTTTATACAACAGCTTTGGGGGAGCCCACATTGTTCCTGCTCTCTTCCCAAGTTTTCCAATGAATTTTTTTATTCCTTGGTGAATTTTCTGATACTTTTATTTACCTGATTATCCCACTCAGCTTTTAAACTTCTTTTCCCCCAGCCCTAAAAAGTTTTACACAACAGCTTTAATGAAGCTCTTTACTGCCCTCTTCCCAAGTTTTCCAATGCATTTTTTTATTCCTTGGTGAATTTTCTGGTCACTTTCTCAGAGTTTGTGATGAATAAAAGTGTTTTGCACTCCTGTGTGTGCAAGGCCCAGAGCAGGAGGTGTTGCTTGGGAAGGTGGGAGTGCAATAATCCAATCTCTGCCTGCCATGGAGCATCCCCAGGGCTCTGAGGGCAGCTGAATCCCCCAGGATTGAGTTTCCACAAGCTCCTCTCTGCCCTGCACAGCCTTCCTGGAGGCAAGGAAAGGTCAAACAGTATTGACTCCACAGCTATCCCAGGGAAAAATTAGTGGGTATATTAAGATCTGACATGATTCAAGTGGAATAGATGATCCCAGCTGGATAAAGACTCTCTGTTTGTGCCTCCTTGGAAAGCACAGATGCTTTCCTGTCAGCTGTCAGCAGTTGCTTTGGATTAAATCAAGATTAAATCCATTCATTAACTGGTTTTCATTACCTGCTAGAAGCACTGAGTTGACTCTGAGGGTTTTTCTTAGCAAAACAGAGCTGCTAAGTGGGGCCTGAATCATCCCTGCAAGTGTCCAGGCCAGGCTGATGGGGAGCCTGGGATGGTGGGAGGTGATTCCAGGGCTGGAATCAGCTGAGCTTCAGC
Organism: Chlorospingus semifuscus; assembly: GCA_035048045.1. NCBI lineage: Eukaryota > Metazoa > Chordata > Aves > Passeriformes > Passerellidae > Chlorospingus > Chlorospingus semifuscus. The sequence goes on along the minus strand of JAWWMS010000287.1, from coordinate 2,092,454 downwards.
TCCTTCCCAAGCCAGACAGTCTGCAATTCCATGATTTTGTGGCAGTTTCCTACAAAAGAAGCTTTGGGTTATCCTTTGTGTTACAGAAGTGTCAATAACTTTGTGCACACACAAGAGACTTTGCAGTTACAGCTGTGCCCGGGATCAAGGCAGAAACAGGGGGAAAATGGCCCTTTTTTTAAATTTAGTTGGGTTTTGTGGATAAATAGCCCTGCCTGTGTGTGCAGTAGGAATGCTGGATCCCACAGATTGAGTGATTGACCTTCCTTCCCACTCCCTGGTTGGCAGCACGCTCCTTTTCACTCCGGCATCTCCTGGAGTGTGTGTGCCCAGGCAAACAGCACACCAGGGTTATTTAAAATCACTTTTTTCTAAAAATACCCCAGGAAAAGGAGCCTTTTTTAGCCAATGCAAATAAAACAGCATCCTCACTGCAGAGCATATTCCCAGAAATGCCTTTCAACAGGAGATTTTAAGGATCACAGGAAGTGTCTGGAGAGATTTTGGGTGTAGATGGGATGGTGCAGAGCAAATGTCAGTGTGGGATTCTCCCTTGGGAAGCTGTCCCATCCTGCAGTGTGGAGTTTGGGCTCAGCATGATCAGGACAGGTGGGAACATCCAAAGGGATCAGCCAGGATCCTGCTTTAATGAAAATAAATAAAAGCAAAGAGCAGTTTCCCCCTGCTCCCCAAGCATTTCAGGCAGGGAGGGTTTGATCCTGACCAGTCACCAGACCTGGACCTTTATTTTTAGATTGCTCTTTCATCTTCCTCACCCTCCAAGCTGTCACTGCTACACAGATTCAACCTGAGCACTTCTCCCAAAAATAACTATTTCAGGGCATGCCTGGCAAAGAAATGACTTATTTAAACTGTCAGCAGGACTTGAAATGTCACTTGCAGATGTTGCTTTAGATGTGACCCGTGCAGGATGAGGTGTTTATGGCTTGGATTCTAAGCACCAAAGTTCCTCACAGCTTGGAATTTTGAGTCAGGAGTGTTTTTGTGATCCAAACTATTCCACTTGAGCTGGTTTTGTTTGAATTAGGGCTATTTACAGCTGCCATTAATAACCAGTGTTTTATTCAGGATAAACAGATCAACTGGCCCAGCAATAAAGAGCAATCTGCAAGTTGCAGGCTGGGGACACGAGAAGGTTTTTTTCATATTATGAATTAGTGATTTTGCCATAACAGAGTTCCCAGTGCCCTATTTTGGGAAGTGGAGATAATGATTTTCTGGTGGGAGTTGGAGAAATCCAAGTGCAGTTTGTCAGGAGCTGGCTGGCCTGGCTCCTTGGTGTAATATTTCTTACTTTCAGTGAGAAGGTCAAAATTTTAGCTGAATGAAACCAAACATTGTGCATCAAAGAGACCCAGCTGCAACAGTTTTGTTTCCTTTAAAATATGTTTGGGGTTTTGTTTTTTTTTTTATGTAAGTATTATCTCAATTCTTGAATAAAAGCAAGAAGTACTATGAGAAAAAAAATATGAAATGTGATTTTACCCACTGTCTCCTTGTGAACAGATACAAGTCCTGACCTATCCAAGAGCTTGTGTTCATCATTTCTGTTCCTTTGCAGTCCCAGTGGGTCTTTATTATCCTGCTTGGAGCAGGTGAAGACTTACTTGCTGACTGATGGAACCTGCAAGTGTGGCCTAGAATGTCCTCTTGTTCTTCCCAAGGTAAAGCACAGCATCATTTTGGATCTAGGTGCAATAATATTTATCAGCTGCCCGTGCTGGTGACTCAAACTCTGTTCAGATCATCTCTAAAATAAGTGGTGTCCACTCAAAGTTAGACCTTAAAATATAAAATTCAACTCCCCTCTGCCTTAGCCCCTCTTGCAGAGGATCTGACTCAGTTATTATAAATATTTTCAATTTTTATTTGTTGTTTCCAAACATCCTGTCAAGGAATCCCTTGGGCGGTATAGGAGCAGTCAGGAGCAGAGGAGAATTCCTTTATAAAATATAAAATTCCTAATTTATGTGATTTTGCTGCTTGTAGTCATTCTTTTAAACACTGGAATTTTCACTGCCAGGTCTTTAATTTTGATCCTGGAGCTGCTGTGAAGCAGAGAACTGCTGAAGATGTTAAAGCGGACGAAGATGTCACCAAACTATGCATTCACAAAAGGAAAATTATTGCTGTGGCTACACTTCACAAAAGCATGGAAGCACCACATCCTTCACTGGTTCTAACTAGTCCTGGTGGTGGAACAAGTGAGTAAAATAAAATCATGGAATAATCTGATTTTTATACACATAATTACTGTGCAAAACCACCCCCAAAGTCTGACCACAAGTGCGAAAATAAGCAGATTGAAGGAATAAATAAAGGGAGTGGGCAGAGATGGAGGTAGATAGAAAATGAGTCTGAAAGCAGGTCAGCCCAGACTAAGAGCATGATTTTCTTGGAAAAGATATCAGATTGTTCTAGACAAAGAAAATACATTAGCTCTCATCTTTTGGAACTGTAGTAATATGTCTGATATTCTGTCACATGGGAAATTAGAGGAGCAGAATAAAGTGATTATGAAGGGATTAGGATGTGGCTAAGGACTTGGCTAAATGGGAAATTGTATTGTAAAGGAGAATAGACAGCAAGAGGAGATCTCCACTGTCATTTCTCAAGGATTATTTTTGGCCACCAACCTGGATTAGCATTTTAATTATCCCCATCAATAAAAAAAGTGAGGAAATTTGTTGGTGGCTGAAGTTGACAGGTGCTCTCCAAACAAAGGTTGTAAAACCAGGGGGGATCCCTGAGGCCTGGAGTGAAAGCAAAGTTAGCACTGAAACAGCTCCAAACCCAGAAATTCACCCAAAACTGGGGACTTTGTCAGGATCACAGGAACAGGTTCTGAAGAGAATGACAAATCCCAGTGGGCAGGACAAAGGAGGGAAGGGGCTGAGTTTATACTTCTGTGCTCTGGGGTTGCAGCTCCTGAGAAAAGGCCTGAGCTCCCTGCACCCCTCATTGCTGTGAGAGCACCTGGCCAACTATCTTCCCTCTTCAAAGGGGAAAAAAAATACAAGAAAACCAAGAAACCATAAATTTTAGAGAGGTGCCAATGCTAAGTGACCCATGAAGTTCATAGTACTGATGTGCCCCTGCCTTTTCACATTGAAATTTAGGATTTAAAACTTTTCTTGAAGTTTTTTTCAGTGTGATTTTGGTTTTAAGTGTCAGTGGAATTTCCCAAGTTTCTATGCATTTCCCTGCTTAATTTTTTCAATGAGTAGTAGTTAAATTACATTCCTGTTTTCAGAAAATCAGCAAAATGATGGAGGTAGTTTATACATTTCTGTGCTCTTACTTTCTCTGTCAGTCAGAACTTTGTGCATAAGCAAAGAAGAAAATTCCCCAATAAATCTCCCTGTAAGCAAAATTTTTGCACATTTATAAGTGACCATTTGCTTATTTCCAGCACTCGAGGTGAGGCCTCTCATAATTATTTTATTTTGCAGTTCAGCCTTTAGTTTTATCCCCTAAATGAGACTTCTGTTGTATTTTGGGATGGGGAAAATGTTTGTTTCTCTCATGGTGGAGCAAATAGGATGAAGGCAGAATTGTCAGTGCTGTCTGACCAGGCCGAAGGAAAGATGAGTAGAGGAATTCCAAGGCACCTCTGAGTTCATTTGAACACAGAATTTTTAGCTCCCAATTCCAGTTGAATTTTGCACATCCAGAGGCTGTATGCCAAGCACTGCAAGCTGAATTGCAAATTCCCAGAGCTGCAAAACTGGCAGAAAGTCCCACAGACCTGGAGCTGCTTGTGCTTCTAGTCTGGAAGTAAAACATTGGGAAAAAATCTCTTTAAATAAAGATGGAAAGTGGTCTTGTGTTTGTTGGAAGGTGTAGCCTCAAAAGTGGGATTTACAGGGAATTTTTCCATCATGTGCAAATATCCCCAAGGCTTCTATCCTGAAAAGAAACAGAAACATTCAGGATGCCTCATCGGGGACAGCATTTGGGACAGGACCTTTTCTGTGGGAATTGAGTCTCAATCCTGGACAGGCTTTGTTCCTCCTGTCCTCAATAGATGGTGCCAGAGGCTCCTTTTCCCTGCCACAGCCATCCCACTCCTCCTGCCAGAGGGGGGATGCTGGAGATGCAGGAGGCTGCAGGGGCTGCTTGGAACAGGCAAAAGGCAAGGAAAAAGGTTCCAAATGGTCCATGTTTCTGTGGGATATGGAATTACAGCTGTGTAGCTGGGGACAGGCACCGCTCCAGCTCGGTGATTTCTGCTGAAGCAAAAGTTTAACCAAAGGTTCCCTGAGCTTTTTGGGAGTGTTTTCACCCTCAGCAGCTTTGCCCTGAAACGTGGCACACTGGATTTGCAACCAGTAGTAACTGTTGTGTGTTTCCCACGCCAGGTGCAACGCCAGTAGTTCCCACCCGAGCAGCAACTCCAAGGTCGATGAGGAATAAATCACATGAAGGAATTACAAATTCTGTGATGCCGGAATGTAAGACTCCTTTCAAGTTGATGATGGGGGCATCTAATGCCATGGGTAGGCTTTATGTGCAAGAAATGGCTGGAAGCCAGCAAGCAGAGCTCCATCCTGCCTATCCCAGGCAGAGATTGGGGAGCAATGAACTGGGGCAGAAGTCTCCGTACCGCGGCAGCCACGGGGGGATGCCCAGCCCGGCGTCCTCGGGGTCGCAGATCTACGGGGACGGCTCCATCTCGCCCAGGACCGACCCGCTCGGGAGCCCCGACGTCTTCACGAGGAACAATCCCAGTTTTCACGGAGCGCCCAACTCCAGTCCTATCCACATGACCAGGACGCCTCTGTCCCCGCCGTCAGTCATGCTGCACGGCTCTCCCATACAGTCATCCTGTGCAATGGCTGGAAGGACTAATATACCTCTTTCCCCCACCCTAACCACCAAGAGCCCAGTCATGAAAAAACCCCTGTGTAACTTTTCGGCCGGTATGGAAATACCACGAGCAATGTTCCACCATAAACCCCCCCAAGGCCCACCCCCGCCTCCTCCACCGCCTTCTTGTGCTCTTCAGAAAAAGCCATTAACATCCGAGAAGGATCCGCTTGGCATACTGGACCCCATTCCCAGCAAGCCGCCGAACCAGAACCCCGTGATCATGAACCCCACCACGTTCCACTCGAGTGTCCACTCTCAGGTACCCGTGATGAATGTAAGCATGCCCCCCGCCGTGGTGCCCCTGCCCAGCAACCTGCCCCTGCCCACCGTCAAACCCGCCCACATCAACCATGGCGCTCACGTCCAAAGGGTTCAGCACTCGGCTTCGACGTCGCTGTCCCCCTCGCCGGTGACGTCCCCCGTTCACGCCATGGCGCCCGGCATCGCGAGGATCGAGGCTTCTCCCCAAAGATCGCGTTCTTCTTCCACCTCGTCCGATCACGGAAACTTCCTGCTGCCTCCCGTGGGGTCGTCCTGTAGCGGTATCAAAGTCCCTCCCAGGTCCCCGAGGTCAACCATAGGGTCGCCGAGGCCATCCATGCCATCCAGCCCTTCCACCAAGCACGACGGACTCAGTCAGTACAAGGACATCCCCAACCCGTTGATTGCTGGAATGAGTAACGTGTTAAATCCTCCCAACAATGCCGTTTTTCCCGCTGCGTCGGCCGGAAGCGGTTCCTTGAAGAGTCAGCCTGGTTTGCTGGGAATGCCTTTAAATCAGATCTTGAACCAGCACAACGCTGCCTCTTTTCCAGCAAGCAGTTTACTCTCAGCAGCAGCCAAAGCACAGCTAGCAAATCAAAATAAACTTGCTGGTAACAACAATAACAGCAGTAGCAATTCTGGACCTGTTGCCAGCGGCGGCAGCACCGAAGGACACAGCACTTTAAATCCCATGTTCCCTCCTGCTGCCAACGTGCTCCTCCCCACCACGGAAGGGCAGAGCGGCCGGGCAGCACTGAGAGATAAATTGATGTCTCAGCAAAAGGATCCTCTGAGGAAAAGGAAGCAGCCCACCACCACGGTGCTGAGCTTGCTGAGACAGTCTCAGCTGGACAGCTCTGGCCTTCCCAAAGCCGGGTCCGATTTGATCAGAAAGCCAAGTCAAAGCTCCTTCCCCATCAGCTCCATGTCGCAGCTCCTGCAGTCCATGAGTTGTCAGAGCTCCCACGGGAGCAGCAATAGTTCCTCGGGCTGCGGGGGCTCTGGCGGCGCCCTGCCCTGCGCCGGCGCCCAGCTGCACCTGGCTTCGGAGCCCGCGCTGCCCCCGGGGCTGCCCTGCCCCAACCCCAATCCCACCCCCAGCTTCGGGCCCGGCGCCGGGGCTGCCCCCTCCAACCACCTGGCGGGGCTCCTCAACCAGATGCAGGCCGGGAGCTGCGGGATGCTCCCCCAGGCGGGAATGGCCTTGGGGAACTCCCTACACCCCAGCCCGGCCCAGGCCAGGCTCCAGGCACCCTCCACGCCAGGGATCCCCAACAGCATCGGGAGCAGCTGCAATCAGAGCAGCCCTGAAGCAGGTACGTGACTGTGCCAGGGGATTGTCACAGGTTTCTGTCCCTGGGAATCTCTGGTGGCTGGTTTTGGATGTTTGTCTGGGTTTGGAAAGCCAAGTGTCTGCTAAGGAAGGCAGAGCCTGCCCTGAAATGGAAAATGTAAACCATCTCCCTCTGAATTATTATAATTTTTGAGATTAAAAGGTTCTCAGGTAAAGATATGGGAATAGGAGTAACAGTTCTTTACTAGGAAAATTAAAAATACAAATACAATAGTACAGAAAAGAAAACAAAGCATTGACAGAGTCAGAGCAGGCCCTGCCCCCTGTGTGTCAGGGCGGTGTCCCAGCCCCATCCCATGGGGGCTCAGCCCTCCTGCAGTGCCAGCTGTG
>JAWWMS010000287.1:2058455-2070720 GCA_035048045.1 Chlorospingus semifuscus | reverse complement strand
ACGCTCTTCCGATCTCAAAACGCCCAAAAAGCAGTGGGAAGGGGAGCAGAGCCCCGTGGGGGAGATGGGCAGGTGGAAATGCGAGGAGTTCCTGGAGCAGCACTCGGCCCACGTCCACGGCAGCCCGTGCCACGAGAGGCCCAACAACGCCTCGGCGCTGCTGCAGGGGGAGCAGCACCAGGCCCTGCTGGCGCAGCGGAACTGTCAGAGCGAGAAGGCGCTGGAGGAGAATTTCAGGTATAACAATTACAAAAGAACTATGATGAGCTTCAAGGAAAGACTGGAGAACACTGTGGAACGATGTGCACACATCAACGGGAACCGCCCGCAGCCCAACAGGGCCTTCGGGGAGTTGCTCAACGCTTCCAAACAAGACCTGATCCTGGAAGAGCAATCTCCCAGCTCCTCCAATAGCTTGGAGAGTTCCTTAGTGAAAGACTACATCCATTACAATGGAGATTTTAATGCCAAAAGCATTAACGGGTGCGTGCCCAGCCCCTCGGATGCTAAGAGCATCAGCAGCGAGGAGGAGCTGCGGAACCCCGAGTCGCCCTCGTCCCACGAGCTCATCCACTACAGGCCCAGGACGTTTAACGTGGGCGACTTGGTCTGGGGCCAGATCAAAGGACTCACCTCCTGGCCTGGCAAACTTGGCAGAGAAGAAGAGGTTCACAATTCATGCCAACAGAACGCTGAGGAGGGGAAGGTATATTTAAGTCTCTATGCACATCTCTCTCTCCCCACACACACCGGCACACAAATCAAAATTTTGTCTTTATTTTGTCTCTTTTAATGGCTTTTTTTCCTAGCTGTAGCTTGTAGAGCTGAATTTCCCCTTCATTTCCTGCCAGGGCCACGAGACAGGTTAGGTTTGTGCTTTGGTAAGGTTTTTTTTGTGTTAACTAAAAGTGGTTCTCACTTACGTGGTGTGTACAGACAAATTCCTGGCTGTGTCCAAAGCATCTGATACAGAAATACCTGAAAGTGCTGAAACTGCAAAAAGGAGAAGTGGCCTCATCAGATTGAGGAATCCTTAATGAGTGAAATCTTGCTGATTGACATACACTTCTCACAGGAAATGCACACACATTTCCAACTCTAAAGGAGGTTTTGATCATCATTCAGTAATAAGGAAAGTGTTCCAATTTGGTCTTTCATACTAAAATTCTTCTTTTGTGTTAGCAAATCATGTGCTTGTTGGGGAATATACAGGAAATGCAGTTATCAAGGAGTTATTGGTAATTTTATTATGAAAAATTCTCCCAAATCTGGTCTCCACTGCTCGTGTAACATTTTATCTTTGTAGTTCTTACAGAATGCTGCACATCTTCCACCTATAAATATTAAACATTTTTAAAATGCATAACAGAAAGTGGAGATTTAAGGAAATAGGGGTTTGTCAGTGACACAAAGAAATTAAATCACTTAGAACTGAGGAGATTGGGTTAGACCAAAGTGTTCCTTTCCCCAGAATTCAGCCAGGAGCAGATACCCAGAGGAGAGAAGGGACAAGGAACTCATCCCATCCCACCCCTGCCATGGGCAGGGACACCTCCCACTGTCCCAGGCTGCTCCAAGCCCCATCCAGCCTGGCCTTGGACATTCCCGGGATCCAGGGGCAGCCACAGCTGCTCTGGGAATCCCAGCCCAGCCCCTCCCCTCTGGAGCTGTAAATCCTGGATGCTTTGAGCCACTGTGGTTTCACCCCCAGAGCAGGAGAGCTTCACTCCCTTGGCAGGTGAGAGTGCTGAACATTCCAGAGCTTTCCATGGATTAATCCATCCCAGCCCAAACCAGGACAGGGTTTCAGAGCTCATCCCTCAGGAAGCTCAGAGCCCTGAGTTACAATCAGTTTAGGAACTGGAGGATCACAAACTTTCAGGGATGAAACAAAACTGCAAGAATTCCATGTTCAATATCCCTGTCTGAGTCAGGAGCACAGGAACAACATTCCCATTCCCAGTGTGCTTTTATGGATGAACAGAACTGGTGTGTCCAAATCTCTGTGACTGTTTAATAGAAATGAAAGGTTTACTTGTGCAAAGAGGGAATTTTCTTACCTGCATTCCTGAGAAATTTCATGTTTCCTCCCTAATCTGTTGGTTCTGTGCAAACCTTTGCTGTTCTGGGGTTTCTGTGCATTGTGTGGGAATTGTGGGGTGTTAAATCCAGTGGCACCCATTTTACTGGATACTAAACACAAAACCAGGGAAGCAGATCCTTGGAATGCTCACAGCAAGGTGGAGACCAGTCCAGGTTCTCCATGAGGAATTCCCACATCATGGATCACCTCTGGCATCACATCACCTTGAATTAATCATTTTAAATTTAAATATGAAAGAAATGTGTTTAATTCCTTCATCAAGAAGTGTGGGGTGAACAGTGGAAATGTGGTGAAAATGTGAATTCCAAAGGGCAGGAGCTGAGGGTGGAAAGTGGGATACAGGGAATAACCCACACCAGACCAGAAGGAATCACCTGGAAAACCACAAAGAAACACCTTGGAAACCACAAAGAAGCACCTTGAAAACCAAATGTTCTTCAGGAGTTCTGCACCAGCCCATGGTGGGAGTGACCTGCAGCACTTGGGAAAATTCCTTTTCCTTTGGAGCCTCCTGAAAACATCTTTAAAGTCTTTGTATAACCAAATGTGACCCTCCTGTGTTACATTAATTTGCTGTTGGGATTTGTACATTCTCTGCTCTTTGGATTGTTTATTATAATTTGATTTTTGTTTCCATTTAAAAGACTTTGGGCATCCAGGTATTTAATGGGATAATGGATCTGTTTGGGGGATCCAGACAGGAAAAAGAGGAATATTACACTTCCTTTCCTTGGTTTTTGGCTGTTGGAAATTAGAGGAGCCCAAGGAAAAGCAGCAGAAATTTCTGGGAAGAAAAGGAGCAAGCCTGAGTGTAATCCCCAACTAGAGGAGTTGTAGCTCATTAAGGAGTTAATTTGATTACTACCCACCTTGGTTATTACTCATCACCTAAACAGGACCAGAGCAATCAAAGGTTTTGTGGGGGCTTTTCATGGTGAATTTTACCAGGGCAAATCCTGTCTCAGTGTGACTGTCCAGGGTTAAACTGGGCTGGTTAAACTGGGCAGGTTAAACTGGGCTGGCTAAACTGGGCTGGTTAAACTGGGCAGGTTAAACTGGGCTGGTTAAACTGGGCTGGCTAAACTGGGCTGATTAAACTGGGCTGGCTAAACTGGGCTGATTAAACTGAACTGGTTAAACTGGGCTGGCTAAACTGGGCAGGTTAAACTGGGCTGGTTAAACTGGGCTGGCTAAACTGGGCTGATTAAACTGGGCAGGTTAAACTGGACAGGTTAAACTGGGCTGGTTAAACTGGGCAGGTTAAACTGGGCAGGTTAAACTGGGCTGATTAAACTGAACTGGTTAAACTGGGCTGGCTAAACTGGACAGGTTAAACTGGGCTGGTTAAACTGGGCAGGTTAAACTGGGCAGGTTAAACTGGGCTGGTTAAACTGAGCTGGCTAAACTGGGCAGGTTAAACTGGGCTGGTTAAACTGGGCTGGCTAAACTGGGCAGGTTAAACTGGGCTGGTTAAACTGGGCTGGCTAAAATGGGCAGGTTAAACTGGGCTGGCTAAACTGGGCTGATTAAACTGGACTCGTTAAACTGGGCTGGCTAAACTGGGCTGGTTAAACTGGGCTGGTTAAACTGGGCTGGTTAAACTGGGCTGGCTAAACTGGGCTGGCTAAACTGGGCTGGCTAAACTGGGCTGGCTAAACTGAGCTTTTCTGGTGCTGCAGTTAAAACGGGGAGGATTCCTCCCATCTGTGTGTGTGATCTGGTGTTGATATTAATGATTATTAATTGTTATTTCTGTTGGAGTTCCTTTCCATACCCTGTTTTGTAGCAATTTGATACTTCTTCCCAAAAATCCCAAGTGTTATTTAATGTATAACTATCACAAAATGCCAATAATGAAGATTTTTTGTTACTTTAAGAGGTCCTTTGTTTCCCAAACATGATATTAATTCTTGATAACATTATTTACATGAAACTTTGCAATTTCTCTCCTGGCAGGCCTTGGCAGTTTGTTCCTTAAGTGTTTGTTCCACATTTCTATCATGGATAGGGATAATTCCTTTTCTCTCCTTAGAAAAGCTCCCCAGGTTCTCAGTTTCTTCTGAATTTGTGTTCTTCCAAAATCCAGTGAAGGGAGGAAATATTGGAAATATTTGCATTAAAAGTGAGCAGGTTTTAAGGGAAAAATGCTACAATTTGTGGCATAATTGAATTTATTTCATGAAAATTGAAATCTCAGCTCCCCCAGTGCAGCTTTCCCCATTAATGACTCCTGGAAGTGCCTGGCTCAGCACATTCCCAATTTCTTTAGCACAGGTGTGACTTCAAGACATGGAAATGTGGTCTGAATGTGTAAATTTGGGCCTTATTTCAAGAGATTTTGGCAACTGCTCACTCATTACCTCCACCTTGTTCTGTCCACACATCAGATCTGTGGTGAATATAAATTATTTAGGAATTGGAAGGCTGAATTTGGAGGGAATTTGCATTCCCACTTCATTTCCAGGTTGTCTATAGGCACACACTCAAGACATTTGTATTTATGTAAAATGTCAAGTAAGATGTAGCAAAGAAACAGGAACTGAACCATTTCTTTTCTTTAGGCTGATGTGTTCTAAATATGTGATTTTGTTGTTTTTACCAGCAGGAATGAGTGAGCCAGATCAAAATAATAACAGAGAGATGTGGCTTCATGTTTTGAGATGCAAATGCTGAAATTACAGAGATGTTATAATTCATTTTCTGCTTGTATTGTTTACACTGGGACTGACTGGTGCCCACACAGTGCTTGAAACTGCTTCAATTTAAAATATTCAAGATTTAAATTCCCAGTTCTCTTGAGCATGTGCCCAAATTCATCCCTGATCAGTAAAAAAAATAAGAATAATTAAAATAACTGATTTTAAGACAAACAAATACAGCTCTGGTGAAGATTCCTGGATTGAGAAGGCAAAGAAGGATTTCTTTCTGGAATGGGAATGGCTTTGGCCGTGCCACGAGTTGAGCACAGACCTGGAATTCCTCACCAGGAGCTGGTGCTGATGGGAACACTTTGGTGCCACAATGGGACCATCATTCCCAGGCACTCAGAATTCCAGCTGTAAAATCCATGTGGGAAAGGAGTGCAGAGTGGGAGACTCCACCAGCTCTGCCAAGAAACGTCTTTAAAAGATTCTTCTCCTCAGTTTTGTGCCATAAATGTCCCAAATGTGGGGTTCTGTTGCCGCTGTGAGAAATTCCAGTGATGGATGAATGTGGGAGGGGAGGGGAGCTCCAGGTGTTGTTGTTGCCGTGCTGGAGGGGCATCCCTGGGCTGGCAGAGCAGGAAAAGGGGGATTTGCTGCTCTGTTAACGAGGTTTGGTGTCCGTCCTTCCCCAGGTGGAGCCCGAGAAGCTGAAGACACTAACGGAGGGGCTGGAGGCGTTCAGCCGCGCCAGGAAAAGGAACAGGAAGTGAGTCCATCCTGCCTTCCACCAAATCCCACCCATTCCCTTCCCTGTGCCCCCCTGGGCCTTCATCCCCTGGCATTCCTCATGGTTTTTTGGAATCTGAGGTGTTCCGGGTGCACCTCTGTGAAATATCCCTGTGGGAGCTTCTGGTGGCATTCCTGAGCTCCAGCACCCAAAAACTCATCCCATCAAATTCTCCTGCCCAAACCACACTTTCCAACCAGACCTGGCCTCCTTCCTTCTCCAGGGTTGTTCTAGAAATCCCCTTTATCCCACTGCTGGGAAGGGCTGCAGGATTTGTGGCTGAGCTCTGGCTCACACCTGGGTCAGCTGCTGGGCTTGATCCAACTTTCACCTTTTAGTGACAAACACCAGCACAGAATAACTGTAAACAGCAAATACTGGGGCATGAAGCATCAGGATGGGCAAAAAGAGGGAAATTACTGAATTTGGGGGGAAAAAACCCCTCTGGACATCTTTGGAAGGATGACAGATTAGGAACTGTGCTGTGATTGGGTTTGTTCTGTGATGGTGCTTGTTTTCTGTCATAGGGAAAATACATTCTGAAACCTGTGAGAATTTAAACTCAGCTCTGAATGACCACAGGCTGAAAGGGAATAAATAATTCCCTCTCTTCCCCTCCTTTTGAGGGGTGAGCTTTGCTTTTATTTCTGTGTCCCATAGCGCCAAAGAGAAGGAATTGTTATACCACTGAGACAGTGGTGGTGGCTGTTTTGTCCAACATCACCCCCAAAATACCTTCCTGGATGTTAAGGGAACTCAGGAGGGCTTCTGGTGACTTCCCAGTTATTTATTCATGTCCCTGAGGTGAAATCAGTGACTCAAGGACAGCAGGAGCAGATTTAAAGTGGTTAAAGCTGACACAAACTGCTGCTTTACAGCCCTTACAGAGGTTTGTCTCCATATTTCAGCTTACTTCCTAGTTTGAGTCCTTTGGTGGACATTTCCTGGTTTCCCCATTCCTGCTGTGGATTTATCTGGCAAAGTTCATGGGTTTCTTTCTGGTTTGTGATGCACTCCTGGATTTTTATCCTTTTTTTTAACATTTAGTATTAAATACAATTGCTGCACGTGGAGTGCTCATCACACAGGCCCAGGGTTGGGTCAGCAGAGCAGGATTGGTCTCCAAGCCCTTGAAGTGATGTTCACATTCCACAACAATTCATGGAATTGACAATTCCATGAATTCTTTGTGTCTCAGCTCCATCTCAGCCCTTCCTTTCCTGCTGGAGCCATGTCCCTGCTTTGCTCCCCAGGCCATTATTGACCCCCAAACTGGGAATATTTAGCTTTGACTCTGATTTAGAAGGCTGAACAATTGCTTTATTAAGTATAGTGTATTAATACTAAACTATACTAAAGAAAAACTCGTGATCCTTTCTAGACACAGCTTTGATTTAGTTGGTCAATCAATCTGAACAACCATCACCAGAGTCCAATTAACAAATCCCTGTTGGTAAACAACCTCCATAACACATTCCCCGTGTGCCAAACAACAGGAGCAGCAAATAGAGATAAGATTTGTTTTCTCTCTCTGGGCTGTCTCACTGCCTTCCCCAGGAAAAATTCTGGGAGAGGGAATTCTGTCTCTCCCTGTTAAAGGAGTGTGTGGGTGCCACAGGGCATGGCGCAGCTTCCTCAGCTCTCCTGCTGTGCTCTGCTGTACTTGTGGGGTGCCCCATGGCAGGGAGGAATGGTGAATCTGACTCCATGTTCTCAGAAGGCTCATTTATTACTTTATGATACTATAATATATTAAAGAATACTAAATTATATTAAAGAATACAGAAAGGATACTTACAGAAGGCTAAAAAGATAATTATGAATACTGGTGACTCTCTCCAGAGCCCTGAAACAGCCTGGCACTGATTGGCCAAAGAGACAAAACAATTCACATGAAACCAATGAAACAATCACCTGTGGTAAACAATCTCCAAACACATTCCAAAGCAGCAAAACACAGGAGAAGCAATGAGATAATACTGTTTTCCTTTTTCTCTGAGGCTTCTCAGCTTCCCAGGAGCAGAATCCTGGGCAAAGGGATTTTTCCAGAAAATGTGACAGTGCTCTGCTGGAGTCTTTCCTGGTCCCACTGCACACAGAGCATCTCCAGGGCCACTCCCAGGCCCAGCTCCTTCTCCTGGCCTTTGCTGCTCCTCTGGCTGTTCCCATCTCTCTGCAGTCAGGAATGTGCCACCTCCCATGCCCTCTGTGCCATCCCCCCTGTCCTGGGTGTGCCAGGCTGGAGTCCCATCCCTGCTGTCCCTCCTGCTGGACGCGTGCCATGGGCAGGGTGGGGCTGGGCTGCAGGAAGGTGGTGAAGCTTCCAGTGCCTTCCCAACTTCCAGGGTTGCTTTCAGTTGGATATTGGGCAGGAATCCTGCCCTGGGAGGGTGGGCAGGCCCTGGCACAGGCGCCCAGAGCAGCTGGGGCTGCCCCTGGATCCCTGGCAGTGTCCAAGGCCAGGCTGGAGCAGCCTGGGACAGTGGGAGGTGTCCCTGCCGTGGCAGGGTGGATGGGATGGGCTTTAAGGTCCCTTCCAAGCCAACCCATTCCAGGATTCTGTGAATTAAAGGAAAGGTTTTGACAGGAAGTGTCTCTGTGAGGGACAGGCCTGGTGTCCCAGCAGGGACAAGGTGCTTCCTGACCTGTCTGTGCCATCACCTTCCCTCGTGACAGACATGGTTCTGCTCATCCTCCTCCTCCCATTTCCTCATCTCCACAGCAGGACCTGTCACCATGTCCCAGTGGGAAAAGTCCTTCAGGAACAAAGAGACCCCACAGAATGGTCCCTGTGCAATGAAGTGTGCCTGGAGCTGCCCCATGACCTGGGGCAATTGGGCTTGGAAGAAGGAAACCTTCACCCCAGCTCTCCCTCAGCCTGTGGGGTGCTGCCATTCCAGGCTAAAATGGGATATTTAAGATAATTAATGCAGTTCATTGAAAGTTGGAAGGATATTTAACTTTTCTTCTGTAATCCCAGCACAAACCTTTCCTTTCCACAATATTGTTACAGGTCTGACCTCGCTCCTTGTGCTCCCAGCCTGGGAGCTCCAGGGTCAGCACATCCCCAGTGGATTCATGTGTTTGTTTTCCACTTCTCTCAGGTTTTCTTTCTGTCCTTAAGAGTTACTGATGCCTTTCATCTTTTCTCCCCAGAAGTGGAAAGCTAAATAACCATTTAGAAGCTGCTATACACGAGGCCATGAGTGAACTAGACAAAATGTCTGGGAATGTAAGTTCCTTTTCCTTGGGAGTATTCTGCTTTTCCATGTTTCTGCATGTGTGTCCATTGGAGGGAGGCTTGCTTTGGGTAGTGTTCTAACAAATCCTGGGTTTATTTTCTGAAATAATGAGGAATTTTCAATATTTCCCCTGCATTAAAAACTGCTTGCAAAGATCTGATGGTTCTGAAAAATGGGAAAAGTTGTAGGATTTTAGGTGCATTGCAAATTTTATTGCTTTTGACAAAAGAGATTTACACATCCAGCCTGATAATACTTGGATGAGTTCCAGTCCTGCTCCTGTTCCAGGGGGCTCCTCTGGCTACTGCCACAAAATCAAACTCATTTCCTTCTCAGCTGGAGTAGCAGGGTAGTGAAACCACATTTGAAAGCACCTTTCTTTTGAGTGCAAAACTTTTGGAATTCAAATTTCCCCATGAGAAATGAAAGTTATTGTCATGAAAGGTAAGTTAAAAAAAAGAAAAAGAATATTTCTAATATACCCAAGAGTGGTTTTTCCACACTAATTGCAATTATTGTATCTTTCCAATAACAAGTTTGGTCTATAAAATATCCTCATTTATATTTCTAAAACATGGCTGTAATTTCATTGCAGCCCACCTAAAAATAAAAAGTAAATCTATCACAGCACATGTAACCTCCCACATCTTCTATTTGGTCATTAATTACTCAAATTATTAATTATAAAATGTTTGAACACAGGGGGAAAAAAGGTTTTTTGCTGATATTCAGTGCTCAGGACTGAAGATGTGCAGGTTTGGAATTTACAGTAACTCTTTTGGAGCTTCTGGAGTACAAAAAAGGAAATATATTTATATTTATTTATATATTTGAGGAACTGAAGGCTTACAGCTAATTGCAGACCCAACAAGCAATATTTAAAAAGTTATTGAGTAGTTTTTAAGTAAGAACTCAACCAGATCTTTTACTAAGACTGAATTTAACAAACTGAGATTTGAGCTTTGATTTAAAACAACATTGTTGTGTTTCCCTCCTTTGGAAGGACAAGGAGAGCAGGAGTTGTTGGGCTGTAATAAATAAATTTGGGATGGGTGTTGGGGCTGGCCCATCCTGCTGCCACCTTTTCCCCCCCATAACTCCAGGAATATCTAAAGCTGCCTGCTCTGGGCATTGGGAGCAGCAGAAAGTGCTTGGATGGATTTGCTGCTCTGGTTCTTCTGGCACCAAACTGGAGCTGCAGTGCCTTGACTGATCCTTTGATTCTGTGGGCACAGAATTTGGGATCAGGCTGCTTTCCACAGGGATTCTCATTCCCAGAAGCACTCCCAGGGAATCAGCAGCTCCTTTTAGTGACTTGCAGCTCCTGCAGCTCAGCCCCAGCCGTGGTGAAGGATGTGCAGCAGGATCCTCAGCCCCAGCAGGGAATTCTGGCAGAGCACTGGGCAGGAAAGTCAGGGGATGCAGAGCTCAGGAGGGAGCTGAGGGCTGGTTCCTGTGCTGGGAGTGCAGCTGCTGCCGACAGATGGTGGTGGAATTCCACACCAGCTCAGCCTTCCTCCTCCTCCTCCCTCTCCTCCTGCTGCTCCCTGAGCAGCCAGCAACGCCAGACTTGGGCTCTCAATCCAGCCATGGCTGGGAATTGAATGTTTCCTTTTAAACACAGAGAGTTTCCTGGACATCCCTCATTCCTTAATAACAGCCCTGAGCTGGACTTCCCCAGTTTCCCATTTCCAGCATTTTCTCACCATTTTCTCCCCACCTTTTATCACTCTGCTCACTAAAATGTGTGAAGGTTTGTCACTAAATGTGCCATTATTGCTGTTCGGGATCAGTCCCCAGGTAGGGGGTTTCACTCCCTGATTCAGGGGTTTCAGTCCCTGATTTGAGGGTTTCAGTCCCTGATTTGAGGGTTTCACTCCCTGACTGGGGGGTTTCAGTCCCTGATTTGAGGGTTTCAGTCCCTGATTCGGGGGTTTCAGTCCCCAATTAGGGGGTTTCAGTCCCTGATTTGAGGGTTTCAGTCCCCAATTAGGGGGTTTCAGTCCCTGATTTGGGGGTTTCAGTCCCTGATTAAGGGGTTGTTTCCCAGCCACTGCAGCTGCTGCCTCTCTCCAGGGTTTGGGATGCACAGGTTATGGAATCAGCCTTTTCCTCTCTCAGAGTTGTTGAAGTCCCTTTATTCTGTGTAGCTGTGAAATGCCCAGAGCTGGTTCCTGACAGCCCCTCCTGCAGCCCCTGGATGCCTCTGACCAGTTCCTTTGCTAACTTGTGCATGTACTTATTTCTAGGTCCACCAAATCCCGCAGGGAGACAGACAAGTGAAGCCTCCAAAACTCAAGAGGAGGAAGATCTCTAGATAACATTGAATGTCTTTGTTACTGGTCCAGTCCTTATCACAGTGAACGTGCACATGAGTCTATCTGTAGGTATTGATGCAGCCGTGGCTCTGTCAGTGTTTCTGTGGAGACAGCTCGCTGCCATGGCCGGGCACCACGAGGAGCAGTGGTTCCACATTTGGGGTGCTTAGGAGGGATAGAGGTTGCTGGATAAGCCAATCAGAAATCGTGAAAGGTTGCAGTAACAATGTCAGATGATTACTGAAATTTTTTTTTCTATAATACTAAAAAATTGTGATTATAAGAAATAGTCCAAATGTTTCTGAGAAATTTTCATTGTGTATATAGATAATACAGAATTTCATGGTGATATCTGAACTGTAAATATTGTACAATATTGTCATGTACAAGCGTACCTAATGCACACTTTATCTTTTATTGTACAAAAAATAGTGTACAAAATTCTTTGGTTTCTATTGAGTACACATACAAGAGACTACCAGTGTAAAGTGATAAATAAAAATACAGCCTAAATGCTTTTATATGATAATGTAAAAGATGCTGTTTTTGTATTTAACAGCAGAGAGAAGGCATGATTATGTAATACCTTAATTATGACATCCACTTCACGCCACTGAGTGTTCATTGCTCTGTCTGTTTGGAATGAACCTTGCCTGGAAGTGCTGGACTCCAGTTCAGGCCTTTAGGAGAGCGCAGCCTCGCAGATTCCCAGCGGGATGTGGGATCACAGCTCTGATTAACAATTCCAAGGCTGCAACCCCTCGGTTGCGTTTTTATTTACCTAGCTTTGAACGTAGAACGCTGTAGATTTGATTAAAAATCACAAAAAAAAAAAGAGTAGAGGGACTATTTTAGTCAACCATTTCTGTAGGAGAAGTTTCATAGCCACCTGAGGAACTAAAGAGTCGATCCCCCCTAACGTTGAGCCCCTCCAACCACCCCCTAGATTAATTAGCTTTGATTATCTAACGTCATTAACACGGTGTTTCCTCGGAAGGGGGCAGAGGCCCTGCTTTCAGGAGTGATCAGGATTGATTGCTGGTGATTACCTTCGCTTTGGCAGCAGGATGAAAGGGCAACGCTCCGCAGCGTCCGGGAAAAGCAATCCCAGGATCCATCTCGCAGTATTAAAGCAGAAAAAAAGTTAAGGGTGGCTTACAAAACTATTA
>JAWWMS010000287.1:2039340-2050536 GCA_035048045.1 Chlorospingus semifuscus | reverse complement strand
TCCTCTCCTCTCCTCTCCTCTCCTCTCCTCTCCTCTCCTCTCCTCTCCTCTCCTCTCCTCTCCCTGTGATTTTTCCTGCAATCATTGCTCATTTGGGCAGCCAGACTGGGGGATTTTTTGCCCCTGGAGTTTGAGGAGCTGGATTTCACCTCTCAGTATCTCAGCAGGACGTGCCTGTTCCTCTCCTAAATCCCTTTACACCATCTGAGCCACACCTGGAGCTCGTGCTCCTGTTGGAATCCACTGAAGTGTGTAGATGTCTGTTGGTTGTTCCCAGTCAATCAGATTTGATTTTAGTTTCACAATGTTTATATTAAGAACTAGAATTAGCATGTGGCACTGGGTTTCTGAATAAAAAATATTGATCTAAAAGGAAGGAAGGTAAAATTAATGTTGCTGTACAAGAAGGCACGTAAGGTTTGTGCCCTGATGGAGGAATGGCTGGATGGGGATTGACTTCCCTGTGCCATTCCAGGTGAGGAATGTGCCCTCACTGGGGGTGGGACTTTGCCATGGAAGTCAGAGAAATGGATTTGCAGGCAGAACTGCAAACAGCAGCTCCAGCTGCTTCCTGACCAACCTGTGGGGGCTGCAATAACAAGGCACATCCATTTCCTCTCATTTCCCATCTCCTGAGGGCTCTGAGTCTCATTTTGCTCTGAAAGCACCTTTTCCACAGCACCCTGGTCCATGGCTCAGACAAGCTGTGCCCTGGATCCCTGAAGAGTTCCAGGCCAGGCTGGACAGGCCTTGGAGCCACCTGGGATCGTGGGAGGTGTCCCCATGGCAGAGTGGGACTGGGATGGGATTTAAGGTCCCACCCTGCCATCCAGCACTTTCCCAACAGGAGCTTTCCTGCCCTGCTTCCCCTAAAGCAGGAATTTCTGCTAATTGTGTTTGAACATCTCAGAAACACCTGATCTGGTCCATCTGGCACTGAGCAACTCCCAGCAAAGATCACACTCCCCTTGTGCAAGGAAGAATCACAGAATCCCAGGATCACTGAGGCTGGAGAAGATCTCCAAGGCTGAGTCCAACCTGTGGCTGATCCCCAGCTTGCCAGCTACTGAGATGACGCAGTGTCATTTTCCATTTCTCCTCTTTGTTTGCTTGTTAATTCACAGCTAAATCCTCTTTATAGTGGGAATCCTAATAATCTTCAGTTATAGGGTATTATAAACTACTGGAGATGAGTAGGATGTCCTAAGGTGGCAGGATTTACAAACCCACAGAGGATTTTCTGGTCAATAAAAGAAATTAAAGTACAGAACTCTCTGGTTTTCTCATCTTCTGGCGTGCCAGTGTTGCAGTTCTGAATATCACATTAAAATATTGCCTAAATCCCTCTTTTAATTTCCAGAGGACCTCACATCTGGCAGCAACTTGCAAAACATTGCAGAACATTCTGGAAAGAAATGAAAGCCTGTCAAAGCTTCATCTTGTGCTAGGATGGGGCTTAGCAGAACTCCTCTGTAAGAGACTGAGTTATGTTTTCTTCGAGCAAGTAATTGCCTTCATGTCTCTCAATATGAACCACTGCAAATGATGTTCCTCCCCTGGATCCAGAGGCTGCTCACATTCATATCCCAATAAGCTCCTAATATTGAAGAAATGTGTCAGATTTCACGTCCTGCATGGCAGCTGCAGCTCTCTCAGTCATTGTTATTAAAGAATATTTGCACACATTGCCATCTCTGTCAGTTTAGACAATTTTTTTTTCGCAATTTTGCAAAACAATTTCCCTCCCTGGGTCTCTGCACACGTTGGAAAGGCTCTGCTGATGGAGCTCAGCAAGTGGCACTTTTGGCCTGCCTGTTTCTCCTTGCTAAATCAGCCTGGGCAGGAGTTTCAGAGAAAATGAAAGGTTTTGTTTTGAGAAAGTTCATTGTTCCTGGAGCCCTGCTCTCTCTTATTTCAGACAAACAGACGCTCCCTGCTTTGCTGGGATCGATGAGTGAGGGGATATATTGGGAAGTGGTGTGGGTTTGAAGTGGGATTTGCTTTGATATTTCTGTGCAAATCCATGTGATGGCTCACTGACTCATACAGCTGAAAATAGGTGGTGATATCAAGCCCAGAATTCTTTACAGATTTTTTCCCCCCTTTTTCTTGCTTAGCTAGCTGCTCTTCCAAAAAATTCAGGTCATTATTCAAATCTATGCTTAGATTAAAACTCCAGATAACATCACTCTTACTCATTGATGAATCACACTGGAGCAAATTTTGGTCCTACTGAACTCACTCTGTGTTGCCTTAGTCATAAGTTTGTTTGGCAAATCACATGTCACGCTCGAATTAAGCACTTGCTTAAATAAGATACTTTTAAAATACATTCAGGAAAGTTTGCCCATAAGATTTATATAGATAGGATTTATATTGCAAACTTGTCAAAGCAAAACTAGAGAATGAAAAATTCTGTTAATTCTGAGTTAAAACATGAATTTATGTTGTCAGCAACAGATCTAAAGGGATTGTTAGATATACATGAAATTAAACTTGTTTTCTAAAGTCTATTTATAAATTAATTTTAAATATTGGCTTTTGGGAGGCTTTGGAGTAGCAAACTCCCCCTGGATGTAGTGATGCCACCACCACCCACAGGGCTCAGTGTCACCAC
Source organism: Chlorospingus semifuscus (assembly GCA_035048045.1). Taxonomy (NCBI): domain Eukaryota; kingdom Metazoa; phylum Chordata; class Aves; order Passeriformes; family Passerellidae; genus Chlorospingus; species Chlorospingus semifuscus. The sequence goes on along the minus strand of JAWWMS010000287.1, from coordinate 2,047,919 downwards.
AGCCTCTGCTCTGCCACTGCTGACACCAACTTGACCTTTCCCAAAGATTTTTTTACATTGCATGATCCCTATGCCAATATCGAATTTGCACTGAATCTTTTAAACTGACACCATATGGCCCTTTACATTAACAGGGCCATTTTTCCCTGAATGAGGATAACAGGAATTTACTGAAATTATAATTTAAAATCTAAACACAAAATAGACAGCATAAATAAAACACTTTCCAAAAATGGGTAGAAAATAAAAGGTGTGAAGTTATATTGAAAGGAAGAGCAGGAACTGAGCTGGGGATGGCTATAATAAATTATAGATTATCAAGCTCATGGCAGATGGAAACAGGGTTTGGATGCATCCATACCTCCAGCTCCTCCCTGCCTCATGTGAAATGAGCCCTGGAAGCATTGACACGTTACAGGTATGGCTAAAAGAGGGGAAAAAAGGAATTTCATATATTCCAAGCATGCTCTGAATGATGATGTGTCTGTGGGAATAGGCCAAACGTGGAAATGAGGTTGGCAAGTTGCAATTTGGCAAACTGCAGCCAGACCACAGCGGGACCCATGGGCAAAGTGATCCTGCACCCCCTGATGCTGCAGCAGCCCAGGGCTCCCTCCCATCCCAGCCGAGATGGAAAAGCTCCAGAGGTGCTGCTCAGACCCCACCGAGGCTCTCCCACAGGAACTGAGAGCTGAGAGCTGCTCCTCAGGAATTCCCAGCTCCATGGCGAGCCTTGCTGTGGCTGTCCTGTCCCAGGGAGAGCCTGCTCCCCCTGCAGCTGCTGATGGAGCAGAGCACAAGCTGTAATTAAAGAGGTGCCAGCAGGAAAGGAAAGGAAAGCTGGGCATGCAACCACAGCTTCCCAAGCTGCAATATTGTAATGTGACCCAGGTGATGTGAGGTCACTGCCTGCTTAGTCCCTTGCAAGTGGAGTTTGGATGATGCAGGCAGGTTGGGATTACAGCTCCTCTCAGCTTTATGGATACTTTCCTCCAAAGGATTAACCTGTGACTTCAGGAAAAGCTCACAAAATACCTGTGTGTTTAAATCCAGAGAATTGTGCAAAGAAATTAATTAACAACCAACCACCAAATACTTGGGGGAAGAGGGAATGGATTAATTTGGAATCCTTGAAAACCTACCTATTGAACTGTCTTTTTTTTCAATTGAAGAATGAAACTCTGATGCAATTTTCCTATTATATAATGGCATTATTTTCCACTCCTTTATTCCTCCTTTGTTTCCAAGAATGATTAATTAGTGACACAACTCAGGTACCTGCAGAAACATTGCCAAACCCAGCCATTCTTTTGTCTTTGAAGATTTTTTCCCTGTACCTGGAGTAGCCAGAAGCACCAATGTCCACTTCTGTAATCTCATGGGATTATTTAGGATTTCAGGGTTAGAAATTCCCATCACGCCTGTGACATTCCCTGATTTTCCTCTGCGAAGTCTGTGCAGGTTCCACAGGAATGGTCCCATGTGGTTTGGGCACATCTTCAGATCTCTTTGAAGTTCCAGCTGCTCCTGCTCTTCTCTGCATTGGCTGTCCCATAAATCCTGCCCCTTCCCAGGCACCTGGCCTTCTGCAGGCTGGGTGTTTGCTGTGCCCTGAGAGCCACAAATATTCCACAGATATTCCAGAACCACACAATCAATTTGATTGGAAAAGACCTCTGAGATCTTTGTGCCTAAGCTATGACTGATCGCCACCTTGTAAAATGTCACATCCAGTCATTCCTAAACACCTCCAGGGATGGGGACTCCAGACCTCCCTGGGCAGCCCCTTCCACTGCCCAACACGGTTTTTGTGAAGAAATTCCTCCTCATGTCCAGCTAAACCTCCCCTGGAACAGCTTAAAACTTTGTCCTCTCATGCTGTCACTGCCTTGGGTAACCCATGATTTTCATTTTCAATCCTCCAAGGCTCACATGTCAGACTTGGAGACATCATCTCACATGATTTAAAGGAATCTCCATTCCCTCACTTTCACCTGCCCTGTCGCCCTGCCTGCTCTACCCCATGGCCACAATTCAGTTCCCACTTTTCCCTCTTTTCTTCCTTTCTTTCTTAGGGAAGTTCAGAGGAATTTTATGAGCAGGTCTTGCTCTGCCCATGCTCTGGCCTGGGACACAAGGAACACACAATTCCAGGGATCCAGGGGCAGCCACAGCTTCCCTGGGCAACGTGTGCCAGGCCCTCCCCACCCTCACAGGGAACAATTCCTTCCCCATATCCCCATCCCTGCCCTCTGGCAGTGGGAAGCCATTCCCTGTGTCCTGCCACTCCAGGAGTGGCTTCCAAGTTCAAAGTCCTTTCCAGCTTCCAAAATAAACTCACTGCTGCCCCTTCCACTGAGGTTTTTAACCAGAAGCACAAGAGTGAAGCAGCTGCATGTGCCAAGGGGCAAAGCTGTCCCCTCTTTCCAGGGAGCCTTTAGCCTTTATTTGGGAAGGAATTCCTGAGCTGAGCAGGGCTCCCAGAGGGAGCAGGAGCTGCTGTGAAGGTGAGACTCAGAGCACTTGTGTGTTTATGGAGACCCGGCTGCGCCTGGAGCGGCAGCTCTCACTGAATGAAAGTGGAAGTGGGAATACTGCATCAGCTTTGCTGTGACTGCTGTCTGCACACTAAAAGTGTCTTTTTAATGCTATTTTCTTCAAAAAACCTTTGACAAGGAAGTACAGCAAAGTGAAGCTGGAATACATCTTTAAATCTGCATGTTGATTGCATAACTCCCCAGGACAGCTCCAAACTTCCTTTTGTTATTACAAATGTGTGCACAGAGCACTGCAAACATTGTCTCCATTCCTCCCTGCCACAAAACACTTTCATTTTCCTTTTGACTCTTCTTGCAGCCCAGCAAATATTTGTGTTTCCTGATGCCCAGCAACGTTGTGAGAGATTCTGGTTTTGCTGTGGAGGCTCTCAGCCCCATTTTGCAGGAAATGGGGGAAGTACAGAGCACAGGTGACACTGATCCCACACCAGTGACAAGAAGCTTCCCTGTGATTTGCATCCCAGCCAGATAAAAGTAAAATCTTCCTTTTGAGGGAAACATCCCCTGACTCCAATTGGCACCAGCAGTTTGGGACAGGGAATTGTTTCCAGGAGTGAGACCTGGGTTCTTTCTGCACAGCAGGAAATGGTTCTCACCATGGTTCTACCCCACCTGGGGAGAATTTTGGGGTTTTCAGGGTTTTCTCAAACATTCCCACTCCATTTATATCACACTGCCACTCCAGATCAGCACAAAGCAGTGACATCAACCTCAGAGCAAGGTGGGCAGGGAAAATGTTGCCATTGTGAATCAGGAAAAAAAATTGTTAAATCCAGGCCATTAATCCAGAAGACAGCAATTGTCAGGGGGGTTTGTTGGGGTTTTGTAGGTGAGTTTTTAGGTGGGTTTTATTTTTATGAAAGGTACACTTGGTGTATTTCCTAATTTCTTGCTTTTATCTAGTGGAAGGTGTTCCAGCCCATGGAATGAGATGACCTTTAAGGTCCCTTCCAACCCAAACCATTCTGGGATTCTGTGATTTTATTATTTTCCAGTTGTCTGAAAATATATTTTTAGAAAGCAGCCCCATTCCTACCTTTGTGCTGAAATCCAGCAAAACTACAGAGCTCTGAGGAGGTAAGGGAGCATCTCTTACTTCTGGGACAGAGTATTCCAGAGTCCCCTTTATGACTCTGAAATCTGAATAAAAATAAAAACAGTTTTCAATGCTCCATGAGTCTTACTTTATTGATATTTAAGTTGCAGGATGGGCTTGCTATAATTTTTTGATACAAGCTGGGGAGCTCCCAATTCCTCAAAATGCACTGATTAAAAAAAATAAAAAAATAGTTATCTTGTGTTTGCCTTCTGAGGTGTGACATTTTGGGATAAATTTGCATACATTTGTAAACTTGGTTTTCATGATTTTTCTCTGCTATGTTTTTCTAATTAACAGTTGAGTAAATCTCTCTACTCTTACTTTCCAAAGTCAAAGGGCATAAATGCCATCCTTATTAGATACTGATTTAAAAATACTTTTCTAGTTCCAGTCATAACCATTATTTTCTTCACTAGTCCCTGCAATGTAAAGTTACCTTTTTCCTGGTGGTAAAACCCACATTTCTGAGGGTTTGAGCTGCACTCCTGCAGGTGCCCAATGGTTTTACTTGAGAATTCCACCCCAAATTCCTCTGGTTTCATATCTGCATTATTGCTAACTCACTTGTTGAATTGGGCTGTAAAAGAGCCCAGTCAAGAGTAGATTTATCTTTTGAGTCAGAATCCAAGATTTTAGCCCACAGGAAACAGCTGCAGCAGGTTCCTTTAGAGAGCTCCCGATGCCTGTGGTAACCTCCACACACAAAGCACAATTCTCTTTCATTTTAAACCCATTTCTTGACACAAATAGTTTTGATATAAATCTCTCAAATCAGGAGCTTCCTGCTGCTTTTCATCATTGTCCCCTCCTGCTGTAATTTGGGGAATCTGCTATTTTCATAGCTGCCCTTTTATTTCATTTTATTTGGCGTCGGGCTTGAGATTTTAACTCCGTTTTCAACTTTTATAATTTTCATTCAGAGCTTTAAATCTCCCAGGAAGCTATTCTGTACTGGATTTCAGGGTTTGGCTGATAGGTTTGGGTGACCTTCGAGGGGAAAACACACAGGCTGCCACTTCCCTAAACCCTTGGAATAATTGGAAATAGAAATGGTTGGGAATGATACATTAACTCTGAGCATTAGGCACTAAGCATGCTTGCTGGCTACTTTGATCAAGCTCTTTTTTCCTGACAAAACCCCCTTTGAAATGAATAGGACAGAGGTTCCTTTCACTTCAATCAGAGTTCTCAGACACAGGGAGAAAGAAGGACTTCATAACCTTTAAAAAGACTCCCCTCGTCCATTCATGGATCTCCTGGAAAGCTCAGCACTTTCCCTTGTGCTGGAGTTACTAAGCCAGCTCCTGGATAATTCCAGCCTTCCTTCGAGTGAGGATTTGCTTAAACATGAGATCAAACCCCTCTGTAAGGAGCTGGAATCTGGGATTTACAAATATTTGGTGGTGTGGATTGTCAGCGTGGCTTTCCTGCTTGCACCTCCTGAGCCTGCACATTGCAGGAGGTGATTCTTTGTACACTTCATATCCTGATTATTTGTGTGTATTTACAGAACACCTTAAAAATTCCAGTTCTCTTTTAACACCTTGAGTGAAGGATTTGGACACCCAGCACTGTGCCTTGGCAGGGGCCATTATCAATTCTGGAATCTCTGTTTCTGCACTCTTTGAGCTTTTAATTTTTTTTAATACTATTTGTACTTAGAAGGTAACACACAGAGTAAAGAAGTGGTACATGCTTCTCCTGCAATAATGTACACTGACATAATCATCCTAAAGTGATGCTTCTGCTTGGAAAAGATTAATGCAGCGAGATATGAAGTATTAGGGGAAAAAACCCAAACAAACCAACAAATAAACAGGACAAATCTGCAAGAATCTGCAGAAACATGCCAGGCTTTGGGCAGCTATGGTGAGAACAAGGATTCCTTGTGTTAAATGTCACTATGGAGAAGCAGAAGCAAAAGCAAGGATGTGATAAAGCCCCCGAGCCCATGCAGCTCTGACATTTCCACTGATATATAGGTTTAAATTAAATTTGAGGATTTTTGGTCAATCCAGTGTTCAAATGTGCATATTCAATTCCATTATCTCTGTGAAGATGAGTCAGAATTCAGGTATTGAACAAATAAATTTTGTTTGAGACATTGTTTCCTTGATTTGTGCATGAAAAGTAAATTATTTTATCTACAGGTGAGTTACAGCTCCTAATTTTTTACAGCTGCAATTCTTCAGAAAGCCTATAATATTTTACAAGAGGAAAAGATCAGATTATGTGCTTAAAAGATGGATGGTTCTGGCTTAAAGCTAAACTAATGCAAGCTGAAACTTTAGTTCTGCCCATGTTCAGCTCTGTGCAATGGCTTTTTTGACTACATAAAAACCCCTTCTGTACCCTACAGGGCATAATTTAAAAAAAAAAATTGCATTGCTTGTAGAAATAAAATAATGGGATGAGTTTAGGACTAAGAGCCACCTGGAGGGTAAATATGTTCCATTTTTGTATTTTTTTTTTCAATTTAAGTAGTGAAAAAGAGCAGAACATGCACACAAAGGGAAAAGGTTGTTATTATCTATTGTTCAGCTGTGCTGACTGAAAGGAGGAAAAGTCTTCCAGCAGTGTGTAAAATGCCAGGTTCTTGCAGAAGCAGAAGGAGCAAAGTCGTGGTGTCTTTTGAGTGCTGGAGGAAGGGCTTGAGGAGGAGCTGCCTGTTCCTGCCCAGGGATGTCACCTGTGCCAGCTGATGGCATCCAGGTGGGAAATCCAGCTGACAATCACCCCTGACATGCCAGCTCTCCTCTGCTGCCAGCTCATCCCCAATTCCTTCAGGGGCACCAAACCCCTCTGGGCTCTGGGAACTTTGGCTGCTTCTAAAACGGTGCTGAATTACAAATTCTAAGCTAAACCATACCAGTTTTCAATATTTACCTGTTAAATTTAATCCAAGGCAAGAATTGCCTGTCTTATGAAATAAAAATACTTTAAGGCAATTATAAATAAGTGCAGTCTATCACAGTTTTGTTCTCTGCTCCTTCTCTCATGTTTTTAAAGCTTCATTTGTTCACATGACTGAACACTTACCTGATGCTTTCATAGCAGTAGTTAATACAATTTCCAGATCTCTTTCCCAAGCTAATTTGTGTCTGTGGCTGATGAACACAATGTTCTTGCTGCTTCTGTTTCCCCCCTGTGTATTCCTGTGCTTGTTTCATCTTCCTTCTCTCTCTCTCTCTCTCTCTCTAGCTGACACAATTCTTTATTCTTCATTTTGTAAATCATGTGTTTGTCACGAACAGCAGTTGTATTTGCTATACGAAACCATGTAAATAAAAAACACAGCAGCTAACTAAAAATAAAAGGCAATTCAGAGACTGAACCTGTTTTTTTCAAATTTAAAAAAATGGAAATTAGGTACAGTTGGCACAGTGATCCAAACTGGGAAGTTTTGAGTAAGAGTTTCAGTTTATTTCAGAAGGTAACACTGACAACTCCTGTGAAAGCTCTAAGGTGGAGGTGAGAGAAGCAGCTGCTTGGTCTCAGGGTGTCAAAATTGAATGGAAGTGAGGAAATATTTGAGGTACTAAGGGTCTTTGATGAAGGGTTTTGCAGACTAATGCAGAAAGCTCTGGATGGGCAGAGAACTGAGGCTCTGTCAAGGTGAGAATTTGGGGTTACTCAGATCCAAGCTGGAGGAGATTGTTTTTGACGGAAAGAGTGATGAGGGAGTTTAGTAAACTAAAACAAGAGGAGTTCACCTCAGAATGAGGAAGAATTTTTCATGAGGGTGGCAGAGGATGGAAACAGGTTCCCAGGGAGAGTGTGGTGTCTCCAGAGTCATTCCAAACCCACCTGCTCCAGGTGACCCTGGCTGCACTGGATGGTTTCCAGAAGTCCCTTCCAACCCTGAATATTCTGTGATGCTCTGGGAAAAAAAAATAAAATTGCACAGGCATAAGTTTGTTTCTGAAGTGTTGGTTTGTGCCAACCCTCCTGATGTTTTCATGGCTGGAACTCTTTAAGCCCACATTGACCAACACGCTGAGGAGACAAACCCAGTGGTTTGTCCAGAGAGTGGGGACACTGTGGGGACATGGTGAGGTGACACTGGGGACTCTGTGAGGATTCTGCGAGGACACAACAGGAACATTGTGTACACACGGTGTGGATGCTGTCGCGGGAACAGTGGGGACACTGTGGGGACATGGCAGGGACACTGCGGAGACACTATGGGAACACGGTAGGGACAATGTGGGACACAGTAGGGACACTGTGGGGACAGGGCAGGGACAATGTGGGACACTGTGGGGACACTGTGGGGGAAACGGCGGGGACTTAGTGAGGAGACAGTGGGGACCCGGCCGGGACACTGTGCGGAGCAGGGTGGGGAGACACTGGGAAGAGACTGTGGGGACAATACAGGGACACTGTGGAGAGACAGCGGGGACACCGCGGAGGCACTGCGGGGACACTGTAGGCGCACTGTGAGCGCACCGCTGGAGCATCCTAGGCACACTGTGGGCACCGGGAGGGGACACAGCAGGGGCACGGTGGGCACGCTGTAGGGACACTGCGGTGACACTGTGGGCAGCCGGCGGGACACGGCGGGCCGGCTCGGGACGCTCGGAGCGCTCCACTCCTGCCCCGCTCCGGCTCCGCTCCCGCCCGGTCCCGCCGCCCCCCTCAGGTTCCCTGAGGCTCCCTCAGCCTCCCGCCCTCGGCTGCGCGCGCAGCGCCGCTCCCGCCGCGCGGGCTGCCGGGAGGGCCGAGCGGCTGTGGTTAATGTCCGCCATGTTTGCCATGGCGCAGGGAGCGGACCGAGCGAGCCCGGCGCGGATCTAGGGCTGCGGGGCGTGCGCTGCGGGCTACGGGCGGCCCCGCCGGGAGCTGCGCCGGGGCGGCGGGACCCTCCATGGTGGCGCGGGCGCGGCGCGGGAGCGGCTGGGAGGCGGCGGCGAGGCCGCACT
>JAWWMS010000287.1:2008000-2038845 GCA_035048045.1 Chlorospingus semifuscus | reverse complement strand
GCGGAGCGCGGTGTCAGAGCGGCGGAGCGCGGCGCCGGCCCGGCGGAGCGGGGCGCGCTGCCGGACAGGCTCCGGCTGCCGGAGCGGCTCGGGATGTCAGAGCGGCGGAGCGTGCGGCGCGGCGTGCCCGAGCCGGCTCGGGGTGTCAGCTCGGATTGTCAGCTCGGGGTGCCGGAGCCCACTCGGGATGTCCGAGCGGTACAGCGGCTCGCCGTGCCGGAGCAGCGGGGTGCAGAGTATCGGAGCCGGGCTGCCGGAGCGGCGGCTCGGGGATGCCGGAGCGGGCTCGGGCTGTGCCGGTGCGGGGTGCTCGACATGCCGCAGCTGCTGCAGCGGGCTCGGGATGCCGGCCCGGTGGAGCGGCTCGCGGTGCTCGGCGCGTTGTGGACTAAAGCTGATACTACTCCTGCCAAGCCTGTAGTGATGGCTGTCAAGTCGCGGTGGCGGCGTGAGAGTGCTGGGTGCTGTGCTGAGCCGCTCCACGGGGAACGAGCGGGTCCAGGGCAGCTTCTCCCTCTCCAGGGGACAGCGGGACGCGCTGTCCCTCTCCTCCGGCCGGGTGTCGCCGAGCCCGGCGGCAGCTCCGTGTCGCGGGTCGGGCCGCTGTCAGTCCGTGCGTTCGTGCACATGTGGGGCTGAGGGCACGGCGCTGTACACACACACACAGTGCACATGTGGGACTGACTGCAGGGACAGTAAAGCACAGCGGCTTTGGCTCCTGTGTGGGACAGTGCCTGTGTTCCTGCGGCCATCCCCGGTGCTGCTCGGAGTTATTTAACACCGCTGGTTCGTGCTGCTGTTCTCTGTGCATCGCATGGCACAGGCTCAGCTGGACGCGTTGCGTGGAGCCTCGGAGCTTTAATGTTGTTTCCAAATCAGCCAGCCGGTGTTCAGCGTGGATGGATATGTGATGTGTGTTCTGCTGGTAGTGTTAAAGGGTGGAAAAGCTTTTGTGCGCTGAGGTAAATATAAGTTTGTGGGGGTTGTGGTGAGCAGCAGGACAGCTTTGAAAGCGCTCGCACGCAGCTCTGGTGTCCTCGGAGCGTACTGCTTTGTCTTGCTGATCTTCAAACACTTTTCTGTAAGAGTAAGGTTTATTTTCTGCTCCTGGGACTTGTGTAAGCTCAGACAGAGGCTGTCGCCTGATGTGTCTGTACTTGCAGAGCCGATAGTAAATGCACCCTCCAGAATTTCCTCAATGAATCCGTGTCTCCGCCTCAACCAAACCTCTGTGCCTGTGGATTGGCTTTTCCGGGGTTACAGCTGTCAAAGGAGGCTCCGCGCTTTCCTCGCTGCTTTTTCTCACCTGACTGTCGGTATTAAAAGGAATCCTCTGTCTTAGCATGCTGGGCTTTTATTTTTTAATTTACTGTGTATCAAAACTTCAAGAATTCCCCAAGAGTAACGCTGCTAGAAGCCAGGATTGTAGTTAAAAGGAACAACACTGGGGTACTAATGAAGCAATATTGGAGACTAATTTGGTTTGCTCAGCCTCGAAAATCTGTCTTGCAGCACTGTGTTCGCATTTAATATTGAAATTAGTTCTTAAAAATTGCTGTTATTTTGATAAATCGTGTTTAAAATAAAGTTGTTAATGGAAAATTGCTGTAAGAGTTCAAGCAAACAAGCTGCTTAAATGATTGAGAAGATTAGATTTATACTTCAATAAAACTACTTTAGTGTTGTCCTACAAAGTTGTTTTTCTGTGTGAGGTTTGTTTTCTCAGCCCTGACATGTGGCTCTGTTTGATATATTATGTAATAGTCTCAAAATGAAATGACTGAAGCAATATATAAACACAGTGTGAGATGCATCAGCCAGGCAAGATTATAAACTGCTATTCTTAGATTATTCTGGTTATTGCCATGTGCTGATGGTTTCATTCATGGCTTGTTCTTCTCCCAGTGTACCACAGATAATTCTTAATTAATACTTTTAAAAAAATTATATGAAATAATTTTTTAAATCTAGGAACGGCTGTTGTGGGTGCCAGTAGTTAAATATCTGAGAAATACCTAAACAGCTTTAATTCATAGCAAGTACTGCCGTGATCCATTTGATGTATTTGTAAAGGGGCTTTTGGAGGGAGAGGAAATCTCTGCACACTCATTTCTGCCCCCTCATTTCGGGGGTCTGTTTCCCGAGTGGAAGTTGTTTGCAGGCTCAGGGTGGCTGCTGTTCTCCATCCTCTGTTCGTGCTCCTCTGGCCCCAGGTCCCGCTCTCCTCCCGGTGGCACCACAAAGGTCTTGTGGCACAGGGTGTCACTGGGTCAGACAGCACCTTCCGGGATATATCCTACTGGAAATCAACATTATTTACAGATCTGCAGGATTTAAAACGCTCGGGTGACGTGTCTGCCCTGTTCTTTACAACCCAGCCTCGCTGGTGCAGGCGTGTGGTTTAATTAGCTGGTGATTGATCTTTTGTACATACAAAAGTGCAGATTTTGGTCCATTTATTCTTGATGAATATTCTGGAACTGTTTCTGTATGAGTATCTCAGAGATTTATATCCACTCGCAGCGTTTCACAAATCAGCAGCTCATTTCTCTCACTTGGAGATTCCAGCTGTGAAAGAATTAGGTTTCTCTTGTGTAGCAATGTTTATGTTACAAATGTTTATAATTTACTCGAAATTAAACCTGAGGAGGAAAATTGTGCGGGTTTGTTGTTAAGCTCACGTGAGAGAGCGGTGCTGTTAAGCAGGAGCAGGGAAGTTCCTTTTGGGAGTTCAGAAACCGAGCAGGGACACTTGTGGGTTCGCTTTTTTTCTCCTGATGAGTAAGACTCGTATTTCCTAATGCTAATGAATTGTTTTGACTGGAAAGGGAGAAAGTTGCAGGATAGATAAGCCTTGGGTTTGTTTTTTAGCACATAACTGTGTTTCTATGTGAATACCTATTACTGGAGATTGCTGAGTTGCACTGCGAGGTGGAATCGTGCTCGGTAATGAGGCGCGTTCACACGGGAGGCTCTGGGAAGTGAATTTCCCTGAGGTGTGAGGAAGCTGAAAATGCGGTGGTAATGGGTGATCCCGGGATTGCCTGGTCGGAGCTATCTGAGCCTTCATCTCAGCGCTTGTTTGCACATCCGTTCATTTACACTTGAGCTTGGCACGGCATCACAGGCCCGAGGGGAGAGAGCAAAAGTGCAGGAATGGCAACTTAAGGACGCGCTTTGGCGCTGCAGAAATGCTGACACCGGACCCGTGGGAAGGGACTTTCCTTCCCAGCCCGTCAGGGATCACCTCGGGATGAGCCTTCTCTGATCATTAAATACAGCGTTCGCTTCTGATTATTTTGACTGGAAGTAGTTAACTTGAAATTCTTTTTTCTTTTTTTTTTTCCTTAGTTCTTTCAGTTTCTTTTGTAATGCTGGAACTTGAGGTGCTCATCCTCTGGCTTTGAGGTGGTGATACTCCTGGAACAGCTTTTTCATTCTCCTTTCAAAGCAGGAAGCTTTTAGCTCTGCACAAGTCCTAGTTTTCCTGTTAAACTGTATCAGCAGAAATATCCATAATGAATATTTCCCTCTGCTATAGGGAACTGGGAGAGTATCAAATGTGTGAGGATTTACTTAGGCTGCTGCTCAGAAGTACCTGCCTGCTGCTGTCTGATGCACTCAGGTCTGGGTTTAAAAACACAAATACACATAAATCACTGCCCACATGGACAGAACCTGCTCTTAGCTGGATGTTTGTGTGTGGGCTGTGTGCTCATAACCTGTGGTTGAACCCTCAGAGTTCCTACAAACGAGAGGCTTTGTGGAACAAAGAAGCTCAGACAGCAGTGAGAAAAACTGGAGGCCAACAGAGGATAACTTCAGCTCCAACCATGCAAATATTCTGTGGAACAGAAATCCCTCAGAAAGACTGCATGGGAATCTGTGTGAGAAACTCCCAGGGCTGTGTTTCCATGAAAAACCAGCTGAAATCAAGAGCATGCTTTGCTTAGGAGAGGAATTGTGTTTGTTTGGCTAAAATCAGCTGGGTTATCTGCTGGGGAAATAAAATTCCCAGTGTAAGTTATTCCTCAGTTCGATTAAGCACCTGTATTTATTTACTTACTTGGGGAGTATTTGGAGCTGCTGAGATTACTGAAGTATGGTTGGCATTAGGCAGCAAAATGCTCGGCTGTGATTTTTATTCACAGAATTCTGAACTTCAGTTTTGCTTGAGATCTTTCCCTGCCTTCACCTCCTGTGCTTCTCTCCCTTCTCCAAGTCCCATTGCCCTGTGCAGTTCCTCCCAAGTGCCCATTTCAGTTCCATTTCCCAGGCATTATTTCGGTTTCCAGCCCTGATCCTTTATCCTTGCTGTGCTGTCACCTGCAGCAGCTCTGGGCCGTGTTTAATGTCCCGTTTGATAACGTGAATGAGAATTAACCTCGGCCAGCTGAGCTCTGGAGAGCTCTCAAACTGAGGAGCTCCAGTTTAATTTGTTGTGGCTGAAGTTACACACGACCGAGATTTGCTCTCAAGTCTCCACCTCAGGAGCAGTTTATTAGGGCTTATCACATTGACACCTATCAGCAAACCTGTCGCAAGCGCTTGGGATATCAGCTCCGCCCGGGACAAATGTCATTGATCCCCGAGTGAGCCGAGCCAGAGGAATCGACCCGCAGGTAGAGGGGCCGTTCTGCTTTTTGGGGTTTTGATGAAGGGTGGTGCCAGCGGATCGTGCACCCGTTCATGGGGAGCCCTGGGGATAGGGGTGGGAGCGGTGTCCCGCCGAGGTGAGCGGCTCGGCCCTGTGTTAGCCCCGCCCGGCGGTTGAGATGAAGCCGCGCTGTGCTGCGGCCCGGAGGCTGCGCGGGTCGGCGGGCGGCGCTGCCCGGGCGGCTCCGTGCCCGGGCCCTGCGGCACAGCGGGAGCTGTCATCGAGGCACACCTCGGGGCCCTGTGCAGCAGCTTTCCCTGCTGGGAAGGGCTCCTCGGCGGGAGGTGCAATTCCATGACAAAAGCTCGGGAGAGCGCTTGGGAATCGGCCTCCCGAGCTCCGTGCCTCGGCCCTGGGACGTCTCGAACGCAGGGAGCAGGCTTTCCTTTTCCTGCAATTTAAGGAAACCTTGGAAAGAAATAGCTGGGGCTTCCTTGGATTTACAGAGTGCCAGACTTCACAGTGCTCCCGCTTGGCAAAACTGAGCAGGAAGCAGCTTGGTGCAATTTCTGTTTTGACTGAAACCAGTTGAAATGTCCTGCTGGAACAATTTGGATCAGCAGACATTAAATCTGCTTATAGTAACCTCTCTTCATAATTATTTTTCATAAGAAAGATCATTTTGAGTGATGCTGGATGTTCAAAAGGTTATTGGTAATTTATTTTGCCAACAAGGCTAATAAACAATGCCTTGTTTATGCCATAGCATATTTATCATTCTAACACTTCACCTTTTGGAAAGGTAAATGACTCATTTAATATTTACATAAACCTTGAGTGTCCTAAAATGTAACTACGTGTTACATTATGTCCTAAAAGCAAGTGGAGGTGAAGATCAATAGCAGAACCAAAGTTTCTGTAACAAGTAGAGAAGAATGGAACTAGAACTGAATTCCTGGATATATAAGGGTGTAAGAAGTAGGAAGAATAATTTTGTGAGACTAAAAGTATTATCAGTATAGACTCATAATTTCGAAAGTACTGTTGACTAGTTCTGAGTCAAAGTAATAAAGTATTTAAGAATATACTGTTTAAAGGCTTTGATTTTTGATACATTTTGCATACTATTTAAAAGCTTTGATTTTTTTGATCCATTTTGAAAATTCCTGCTTGTTAATGTATAATAATCACAGTGTAGTGAGGCTGAAATGGATTAAAATACTCTCCCTGTCCGTGGCAGGTGAAGTGCTGCAAATGTAAGGGAGCAAAAAATCAGACTTGTGAATTTCCCTGATTTCCTTTGTGCAGTTCTAACTGTGATTAACACATTTACACCTCTGGTCTCTCGAGTTAGGGTGCTCAGCACCTCCCCATTGTTAGAATTGTTCAGTGTGAGCCGTTTTTGTGTCATTTTCAGTGGAGGATTGGCTCAGCTTCGCTCGAGGCTCTCGGTCAGTGAGATGCCGTTTTCCCATCAGGTTTCGGTATCAGCGTGCTCCTGTCCCGTGGGACACGCACAGCGCTTCTCCCTCGGGTCACCTCCCAGCCAGCAGGAACGCTCCCTTTCCTCCCCCTGTCTGGGTGTTTGCTGTTGTTTACGTTGGAATTTATAATTGGTTTTTCTCAGCTTTGTGCCGTTTCTCTGGCTGCAGCTCGCACCTGGTGGATCTCAGACCAGTCTGTGTTGCGTTAAACAAACTGTTTCTACTTTGAGGCGTGCCGGTGATGTCGGATTCCCCGTGCCAGACTTGGATGTAAACAAACCACTCTGTCTGCAGTGGCATCCAGAGACTGGCTAATTAAGGGAGACACTGATACTGCAGAAAGTCAGAAAATAATAATTCATGTTTCGTGAGTTAAAGGTATTTGGTTTTAAATGGAATTTTTTAGTTAAATTTTTAATAATTCCTGTGAATTTTTAATGATTCCTGTCAATTACTATACATGTGTTTTAATTTCCCTAACCTTTTCCCAAGTTGTCCAAACTGTAGAACCAATCTCTGACATTGTTCTTTTTTATAAAGTGAGGGATTGCTGTGTGGTTCCTCAGGTCTCCAGCACTCCAGGTAGCATCACTTTGGCGATGAAAACACCATTTGTTTAAAAACTCTGTAAAATGCAAATTCCCTGCTGTGGGTGTGTGCAGCTCAGTTAAATACAAACTCTGGCTGTGAATCCCGGGGTGCAGATGCTCCCCACGGGCTGAGGGTGAATGCAGAGTGCAGGCAGCGGTGCTGTGGTCCCCGGGCAGCTCTGCTGCAGCATTCCCAGCTCTCCCTCCTGGTGCTGCTCCCTGCAGGGAGCGTTCTGTGACTCACAGTCACACGGAGGGGCTGCTCAGAGCTGCCAGCTCCAAACGCAGTTTGGGCTCTGTGGATTTGGGAAAGGGAAAAGCTCCTTTTTGGGGGCTCTCTGCATTGTGGGGTTCATGACGTGAAAAATGAGAGAATATTCCTCCAGCTCAGGGCCTTGCCATCCTGCTTGGAGTGGGATAATCAAGATTCCTCATTCCCATTTTTAACCTTGGGAGTGATATCAGTGTATCCCAAGGAGCTCTTTGGACTACATGTTACATTATTTGTAACAATACTGTCATAAAACTTTTTTGGGAAAAAAATCCCACTCCTTAGTAAATACAAATTTCTTTTCTAGTACCACAAACAACTTTTTGGAAAAGATTTTTAATAATTTTATTTATTGTTATAACCATAATTTGATTTTTAATAATTAGTTTATATTAATGTTTTGGTAGGGTGGGCACTTGTGTAAATAGTTGTAGCTTTAAAATCCAGAGTTTTAGTTGCTGTGGGGTTTTTGACATTTCATAGACAGTGACAGTTGTGTGTCCATATGCTCATAAATAGTGAGTAATCATTATTTACAGGGATGAGAGATTGCTCATGTTCTCAGACACTACTGCTGTTGCACTTGGGGTGATATTTGGGATATCTCCCAGTTGTTTCATGTCCAATTTGACATGGAATGGCTGAAACAGCATTGTTTCCTTTTCTGACTTAAAGTTATTTAGAGAAACGTTTACTCCTTCTTTTCTGTTGGGTGCTGCAGGAAGAAACACAAAAATTAAAGCCCATCCAGTGCCACCCCTGCCATGGCAGGGACACTTTCCGTGGTCCTGGCTTGCTCCAAGCCCTGTCCAACCTGGCCTTGGCACTTGCAGGGATCCAGGGGCAGCCCCAGGGCCTGTCCACCTTTCCAGGGTGGATTTCACCCATTCCAGTGTGAGTTGTTAGGATGGAGCAGCCCCCTTTGTTTCACTTTCCCCTGCCTCTCCTCCCTGACCCAACCCTTGGTACATTTTTCTGGCCTGCAGTCACAGTTCAGCAGTGTGGAAGGCAAGTGTGGGGCAGGGGCTTCTTGTGATTATTTCTTTTTTTAAGAAAGGTTGGAAGAACCTTGATATGGCCAAAAGTGAAACAGAGAAGTGGTTCCAGAGCCCTTTCCACTGGTGTATCTTCTGTTTCTTGTGGGTTTCCTCCAGCTTCCTTCCTCTGAGTGTTGGGAACTCCTTAGGGAAGCTGAGTGCAGTTGTCCTCGAAAGCTTTGGTTTGGGTGTGTTGGTTTCCACTCAATATTTGGATTTTTATGGTTTTCCCAGTGCCCTGCATTACTTGAGGATTAATCCAGTGTTTTAAGGGGACACTCTATGTGAGAGGAAACAGCTCTGATTCCTGACTAGATTAAGTCTTTATCAAATCAGTAGAAAAATGCAATTATCAACTTTGCTAATGACTGAAATGCTCGTTTTTCAAATTAAATTGGGAATTAAGCAGAGGGTGAATTTCAGCTCTCAGGGGTGGGAATTCTTGTGGTGCACACTCTGATTTCCTGCTCTGTGTGTGACTCCTCACTTGTCCTCTGTCCATCCCACAGCAGAGGGAAACAGCTCTGTAGGACTGAAAGGGTTAACTGCACAAGAAAACAAAAGCTGCTGCTCCAGTTTACACTTTTGCTCTTGGGAATGTTATCTAAAAAAAGTGTTTGTGTGCAGAGAGGGAGGAGATGGGCTGAGGCTTTCCAAGGCAGGGAGGCTTCTGACCAAATTAGCTTTTGAGCTTTCTGACACTTCTTTCTGCAAGTGCTGTCAAGAGGTGTTACTCACTGAGCTTGAGGCTTTGCAAGATGAGTCTGCACATTTCCCACTACACTTCTGTACTTTCAGCTTCTGGATCTCAATATTAAAAATAAAAAATTCATTTTTTAAAATGTCCCAATTTGAATAGAGTGTTTAACAAGTGAAATATTTAGTACATTTAAATTGTTTTCTTAATTCTATTCTTGGCACAGGTAGATTAGAAAGCTAACTTCAGGTTGGCCTAGAAATAGCTTATTTTGAGTAGGAAAAATTGATCAATTTGTTGATAAATTCATTGATAAATTGATCAATTTGTTGATAAATTCACTTTTCCATCCCACTTGTTTGGAGAGCTGTGGGGTTAAAGCAGTGAGACAACCTAAAGAGATGTAGCTTTGCTTGCATGGTGTAGTTTAAGGAATGAAGATGGGAACAGGTAAATTTAACCCTAAAGCTTTGTTCTCTAGGGGTTTGTATCCTATATGGAATTGCTGACTGGAGTTTGGGATTTCAGATGAACTTTTCAGTGTAAGATGGTGTTCAGCCATGGGCATCTCCAGCCTGCTCAAGCAGAAACCTTGCAGTTATTCAAAGTTTGATAAACTCTGTTTCTCAGAGATCACCTGGGGGTGGCAGCAGGGGACTTGGAGATTAAGGAAAACCCTGCCTGGTCTGTGGGGTCCGTGTGCTCTGGTTTGTGGGATTAAAGGAAATAGAAGCAGTTTGGGGCATCCCTGCTCATGGCAGAGGGCTGGAATGAGATGATTTCAACCCAAACCATTCTGTGATTCCATGATATTGGTAAAAAATATGTAAAATTATCATTCAGTATTGATCACTGTTTGCCTTAAAGCTTAACAAAAATAACTTCAGGGTAATAGGGTCAATACCTGTTGGGTTATTACTGATGTCTGCCTCTGTTTTGTAGTGCAGAAACTCCCAGATAGGAAGTTGAGGGGGACATGAAACCTGTGGGGTTTCAGGGAATGGCAGTGAAGGTGCCTTGCTCTGAGCTGGGCTTGGAGCCTGGCTCTGAATGTCCACAACCAAAACTGAGGGGTTTAGATACCAGGATTGTAGGAATTTTAGGGTTTTCCCTCTCCTGAGGAGAAAGGAAGGAAGGATTGTGATGTTTCAGAGGGGTTCAGAGAGCAGCTCTGGCTCAGTGTGTAAATGTACAGAATTGCAGGAATTTTAGGGTTTTTCCCCTCATAAAGAGAAAGGGAAGCCAGAACTGCTGTGTCTCAGAGGGGTTCAGAGAGCAGCTCTGGTTCAGTGTGTAAATGCACCAGAATTGCAGGAATTTGGGATTTTCCCCTCCTGAGGAAAGGTGGAAGGAAGGATTTTGGTGTCTCAGAGGGATTCAGAGCAGCTCTGGCTCAGTGTGTAAATGTGCTCAGGCAGCAGTGTTACACACACTAAACATTTACATCTCTCTAATGCTGCTGGTTGAAGAAATAGCCCAGTCTAAGCTGTGTTTGTTTGAAATTCTGTCTTCATGCTGGAGAGCAAGGTCTGGATGTGCTTTTTAAGGAATTAATGGGTAATCACTCTTTGTCAGGGGCTCCTTTTTATTCCCATGGCAGCGCGTTCTGTTTGCTGTCATCACTGGCTCTCTAATGCTCCTTTATTTTGTGGAAGACCTTTGCACCTGCCCTACTGCAGAACAAAGTGTGGGCTTAAAATACTGTGTGTGTTTCAAAACCATCAGAAAAAAGTGAAAACTAGACCAAATGTTGTACTGGTGTGAAAACACTACTTCAGGTTTAATAAATCCATTTAATTAGCCCAGCTTTTCTGTAAAGATCTTCATGGTTGGTTTAAACAGAGTTGTTCCAGGAGTTAAAGTTTAAATTTTCCTGTACTTGATGCTCAGCAGAAAGATTAGAGGTTTTCCCCCTAATTTTAAAATTTGCAAAGCTAATCTATGTGTTTTGGAGCTGTGCTGTTTGAGGAGTGACAGCAGCAGTGCTGAAATCTCTGTTTGGAAGCTGAGTTCTGCTCCAAGGCTTTTTATAGTGAAATGAGTGCTAACACCTATTGTCAGCCTTCCTTGGGAACTCCTGGGCCTGAATCACTCATCTCAATTCCCCTTCCTAAAGGTGCTCTGAGTTGTGGGCACATCAAACCCTCCCTTCCAGCAGGGCTGGGCTGTTGGTGCACAGTAATGAAACCATTTCTGTGGGGTTGAATTACTCAGCACTGCCAAGCTCTCCAAGACACCTTTTAATGGTGGAGTGACAGATTTACTCAGTGTGGAGTAACTCAGGCAGATCACAGCAGCTATTGGATTGCTTGCTTGTCTTAATTCTAACAGCACTCACTTGGGAGCCTGATTGATTTAATGTTGCTTCATCTGCTGCAGGAGATTCCCAAAGCTGCTCTGATTCTGCAGGAATTGCATTATTTGTGTTGCTGTAAATCTTAACATTTAAAAGGGGATCGTTCATTAAGTATCATTTACATATTTTAAAAGGCTTTTCTCTCACTCCCCCTTTTTAAAAACACCATTCTGTAGAATTAAAGAGGAGGAAATCTTGTTGTTGAGAGAATTTCCAAGTGGGTAGCAGAGTGTGTGAGTGCCAGACTGCCGTGTGTGCCAGGCTGCAGTGCCAGGCAGGCACTGGAATGCTGGCACCTTCCCATTCCTGGTGTTGATCCTGGCCTTCAGTGCTGGCACCTTCCCATTCCTGGTGTTGATCCTGGCCTCTTGGGAGTGTTAGCCGTGGGGAGGGGCACCCTGGAGAGCCAAAGGGAGCAGCAAATCCTTTGTGTGTGCTTTTCCCTGCTCAGACAAGTGCTGTTCCAGCAGTGGGCTGTGTGGGAATGGCTGGGGACAGCCTGCAGCCCCTGGAACAAAGTGAGGTCCCATAGATCTGGGACAGAGCTGAGCTTGGATTTCCAGTGGATATTCTGCTCATCCTCCCTTCCCTCAAATCTGGGAAACAGTAAAAGCAGAATGAAACCTTCACTCCAGGTTCATCTGCTGGGAGGCTGCACTTTTCTCAGTTCATACTGGGTTTGGAGAACTTGGTGCTTCACTTTTCCCAAGGGCTGTGAGGGTCTGAGGTCTGTCCTGGTGAGGAATGGCACTCCTCTGGACACACACAAGGCAGCCTTGGTGTCTCAGCCTGAGACATTTTTTTAGTGGTTTAAGTTTTAACATGAAAAGTCTTTTGAGAGGGAAGTTACAGCTTAGCTCTGACTTGCAACAGTAGCTGGTTGTCACTGAGTTAACTAATTAATTAACTAATAAAATTATGTGGGAAAAAATCTTGGTGAACTGCTACATTTATTGTCATCTCTGTTTCAGCTGAAGTGATTCTGTGGAATTTGTGACTTCTGTTCCACAAGAATAAAATTAAGGGATACCTGTTTGGGGAGCCCTTGCTTTTCAGGTGTTACTCTGTGAGAACTCTTCTTCCTGTTGCTCTTAACTTGCTAAACTTCTAACAGCAGGCCAGTAAGTGTTGCTGGGTAGGCAGGAATGATGAAATTTGCTATTCTTTTGACTTTAAAGGCCTGATCTTGCATACTTTTTTTTTTCTCTGACAGGTTTGGGTGGGTATGGTTTTCCCCAGCCCTGATTTTCTGCTGAAGTTATTTTGTGAAGTTTGAGTGTTTGTCTTTTTCCCAGTCTGGTGGAAGGTGTGGGCTGTGTCTGAGCAAAGTTCTCTTCATCTGTTTGTAGTTCATTCACTGCAGTTTTAAGGTTCCCATCAGTCAGGAACCCTAAAAGATGGAGAGCACACCTGGGAACAAGGATCCTGCTGGCCTCTAAAACCCAGCAGGCTCCTCTCTGTTATCCTGTAGGAAAACATTGGGAGGGGAGGCTGGCTGTCTTTGTATGCACTTTGTGCAGATCCTGAAATGAACTCTCCCATTTTCCCCTTGCAGGAACATCATTTGCAACGGGCCATCTCAGCACAGCAAGTGTTCAGAGAAAAGAAGGAGAGCATGGTTATCCCAGTCCCTGAAGCAGAGAGCAATGTCAACTACTACAACCGTCTGTACAAAGGAGAGTTCAAGCAACCAAAGCAGTTCATCCACATCCAACGTGAGTTCAGGCACTGGGAGTGTTGTGGGGTCTGTCCAGCCCCTCCTTATTTCACCTGAGGAGCCTTTGTCTTGAGCTCAGAGTTGCTGCAGTGGGAGCACTCAGAAATCCATTTATAGATGTAAATTCCAGTGTCTTGTTGAGTTCTGGAAGATCTGAGTTGCTGCTGAAGGTGGGGGTTTTGCTGCTGGGTTTGGTGCTGAGGCTCTGTCCATGTGCAGCCTCATCCTGGCTCTGGGCTTGCATTATTCTTGAGGCAGCCTCACTTTTGTGATCTGTCCCTCCTAGTCCTGAGAAGGAGTAACTGAGGCTGCCTGGCTGCCCCCTGGGTGCTGGGGCTGATGCAGGGAGCAGGAGGGAGCTTTTCCTGCTCACCTGTTCACTCCAGAGTTCTCTGAAAGTGCAGACCCACAAACCAGAAGAGTTTTGGGGATGCAATCAGCCTTTGTGCTGCTGCTCATAACAGAGCTCTGACTGTGCAGCCCCTGGGGCTCAGGCTTCTTCTTCACTTCTGAGTTTGGCTAAAACTGAACAATTCCATTTCAGCAGAGAGCTCTTGAGTTTATTTTATAGATAAAACTGAATATTCTGCATGAGCTTAGCTTATGTCTTACAAGATCTCATTAATCTAAGCTTGTGGGCTGTGGATCAATTCTGCCATTTCTTTGGGTTGATGTTCTGTTGACAAGTGACACTTTTGCAGTTCAGTTGTTCCTTGGCACACAGTTCATGTTTGTCCTGTGCAGGATATGGTTCAGGGGGTTATTTGGGCACTTGGATTCCTCCCAGCAGTTACCTTTGTAGCAAAGCCTTTGATTCAATTATTGCACCATTTCTCACCAGTGTGCTGAAATGCCCAATTTTTACTGTTTATTTACAAAATAGGAGATTTTGGAAATAATGAAATCTCTGTGTTGTAATAGAGACCATAGAGGTGATGGAGAAAAATCAACTACAAGGAATTGTTTCTCTCCTTAATAAAAGAAACAAACTTGGAAGCAAGGCAGGCTGAGTGAACTGAAACCAAGCTGCTGATGGAGGAATGTATTTTATTCTGCTCTTTGTTGGAACTGCCAGAAACACTGTGAATACTGTTAATAAACATGTCTAAAAATGTTAAATATATTATGCCAAAGTTTTCTTTGTCTTGTGGACACTCACAGTCTTTCTGGACAGAAGTACAGAAGGTCTTTGAGCTGAAGATAAATGTCAGATACTGCTCCAAGATAATTTTTCCCACAAGTTCTGGATGAACTAGGTGTGATACAAGGCAGCTTTATGCTACATAAACTGCTTAGAAATTCTGTTTTAATCTTAAAGCACAAATAGCAGCAATCCCCACTTTGGCCAGGGAAGTTATGTAAACAGATGGAAAATGCCAGGAGGACATATACTATAATCAATAAATACTTGGGGTATTTCTGGCAAATGATGTTTTGCTGGGATTCTAGTAGCCTAAGCTACTAGAATTTTAGTATTTTTTACATTTGTTTATTTGGATCAGTGGTTCCTAGCAGAGAAAAGTTAATTTATTTGTAAAGGCTGGAATTTGTGGATAAGCAAAGTTTCAGGTATTATTTGATCACAGTGGCACCAACACAGGTGATGCTGAGCTGAATGTAAATAAAAAACCTTGAACTGTTAAAGTTATTCCAGCATGCTTCATAATTTTCCAAGAATATTTGTAGCATCAATAACATGGAGATGCATCTAAAGTTATTGATAATTAGCAAAGAGATTGAGTTGGTAAACTTGGACCTAAATTAGAGCTAAGGGGGTGGAAGATGAGTCAGAAACAGTGAAACAATTTTCATTAAGTGGGGAATGAACTCAAGTCATCCTTGAAAGGAGCTTTTTGGCAGGAAGTTTCCCTTTCATTTTTTGCTTGGGTGACCCTCAGTGTTTATCAGTTTGCTGCCCTGGCTCAGGCCTGGTGGCTGCTGGTGGCACAGGGGGTGGCAGGGCTGTGGTTTGTGGGGAGGGAGGGCCCTGGCAGCTCTGCTTTCAGGGGAACTCGTGCCTGTGGCAGCTTCATGAGTGGGCAACCACAGCCTGAATTTAGCTAAATGAAACAGGTTAATTTAGTGAAGTTAAACCCAGTTCAGTGTAACTTCACTGAGAAACAAACAGCATTTGTGTGAGTTAGTGTAAACTGGCTCCTAGGGGAGCTCAGGTAAACAAAAAAGCAAATCCCTGGGGCAGGTACTGCTGGGAGTGGGTGGGAACTGGATGTTGTGTTTGCAGCAGCAGTGAGCAAATCCTGAGCATTCCTGGAGAAACTCCCCAGGTGGGATCACTGGGATGCTGTGTTTGCAGCAGCAGTGAGCAAATCCTGAGCATTCCTGGAGAAACTCCCCAGGTGGGATCTCTGGGGTGCTGTGTTTGCAGCAGCAGTGAGCAAATCCTGAGCATTCCTGGAGAAACTCCCCAGGTGGGATCACTGGGGTGCTGTGTTTGCAGCAGCAGTGAGCAAATCCTGAGCATTCCTGGAGAAACTCCCCAGGTGGGATCTGACAGTGCCCTGTAGAAATGCAGGTGTTCTGGAGGAGAAAGTCTGGATTCATCCTGAGTCAGGAGAATGTGCCAGGATTTAGCAGGAGGTGTCCATGTGGGCTGGGACTCGGGGCTGGCTCTCCAGCAGCTCCCCCAGCTGCCGTGGCAGGGCAGGAGCAGGAGTGATGATGGATGGTTCCATCCATGGCACAGAAACACCTGGGTCTTGTGATGGCTTTGGAAGCCAGGGAGCTGCTACGCTGCAGGCCAGCTCCAGGGTGAAAAATGGCTTTTTCTGGAGCAATTGCAGTTCACTCAGTGCTTGGGGAAAGAAGAAAACTGGTGATTAGGGATGTTGCTGAAGTTGTGTTTTGAGAAGTGGTAAGTGAACACTGGGGAGGAGGACGCTTCCATGGGACAAGCCAGCTTTGGGCTGATGAACTCCAAGGGAGAGGTGGTAACCCTGCAATTCCTGAGGCCCTCACAGCTCCCTGGCTGCTGGCAGCTTGTGGCCATCCTGTCTGCCCTGAAACACATCATGCTGCCATCCCTGCAGCGTCATTAACCTGCACCCATGTAAACCCCCCATTTGAAAGGAGCTGCACTGATAAATGCAGGGCACAGCAAACAGAGCATTGCTGGTGGCAGGAAAGCATGAAAGGTGGGATGTGTGACAAGGCTGCTGCTGTTCTCACAGGAATGATGGGGGTTGTTTGAGAAAATGAGTCTGGATTTGTTTGATGATGGCAAGTACCTGTTGGGTGCCTTTTATCTTATCTTGAATATTTATCAAAGTAGTGATCAGAAAAAGGGAGGGACCCCCTGCTTCCAGCTGAGATGCACCATGAGGTCACTTGAGGCTCTAGGAATGACCTGCCCTCCCTCCTGGAGACCATCACTGATATCCACAGTGTGCTCCTGAGGGTGATTGGTGGTTTCAGGTACTTTTTGATTCAATTGTGGGCTTTTGTTTTCTTTTTGCTTGTCTTGGTGTCTATTGGTTACATCTCACTTGATCCTGGTTTTATTCTGGATGGTTCAGGACCTTTTAGTGACTCTTCTTTTCCCACTGTGGAAATGAAGGGAAGTTTCCTGGCACTGCTCACAATTTACAGGTGAACACGTCAGATCTTCTGTCCCAGATCCTCCTGCTCACTGATATTCTGGCTTGGAAAAACTGCCTGGAAACATTTTGTCCGCAGGGGATTATTGAATTATCTACTGACAGGAAGTAGGCTGACATCTTTTCTGATGTGAGACCAACATCTGCCTGAGGGCAGACAAGCTTTTTGTGGACTTGAATGGTTTCCAGCCCACATGTGAGCAGTGATCTGCTGGAGAGGCAGATGTGATGTTGAAAGCTGCAGTTGAAGTCTCATGCACAGTTAATTGTTGGAGAGCCCTTGGTCACATGCCCAGTGACAGTGTCTTAAATAAACTTGCCATGCAACTTGTATTACTGAATTAATATTGCCAGCACTTCTTGACACATGGTTACAGCCTGTTATTATTTTCTCCTCAAATAAATTGTTGCAGTGTGTGGTAGGTCAGAGAGCTCTTCTGGCCAAGTGCTGTTGGCACAGTTGGGCAGTGTCTCCTCTCAGAGGTACCAGCTTGAGCTGAAGATGCTGAGGAGCTGCTTTTTAGCCCTTCCCAGCTGCATCTGGCTGAGTTTCTGTGCCTGAATAAATCAATAAATAAACACTGGTAGTGGTTTAGCTCATTTATTGCACTGGTTCACAGGGAGAGTGGTCTTGGGCAAGGCTGAGATGTGGAAGGACACTGCTGACCACCTGCCTGTGGGAGGGAAAACACTGGGATTGTTTTAAAGACTTTTTTAGGAGTTTTCTTTTGCTCCTGGTTTTCCAAGTTTTTGTTTTAAGGTGCTCTCAAGGCACACAGGGCAGCTCAGTAGCAGAGGTTTTTAAATTAGCACTTGGTGTAGCCACAAGTTAAGAGCATGGAGATAAGATAGTGCTGTTTGTCTGTTAAGAATAGAATATATTTCATCAGGCCTATTAACTGCTGTTATTGCAGTGCTGATTGAATTACTGGGAGTGTTGTACCTGGTGTGTCACCCCTTCAAGGTGTTACTAGGTGTACAATTCATGTTTCTGTTAACAGTTCTTACTGCCGTGTGCAATTTACTCATATTTGTTGTAAAATTTTATTTCTGCTCTGTTACCTGAATGGGAACTTCCTTCTGCTTTTAGTAGCACCAGGAACTTTGTCAAGTATGGAAACTAATTAGCACAATTAGTAATAAAGACATGAGCTTTGCTGAGAGTTGAGAACTATTTGGAGAGCCTGAAGGAATTGTCAGGCTCTGCATCCACAGCTGAGGTGCTTTTGGAGAAGTAACAATTCCCACAGGATTGGTCTAGGATTTCCACAGTTACATACAACCAGAAAAAGTTTAGTCTGTTAAATATTTTAACACTTTAGTTTTGGTGTACTGTTTGAAAATGGGCAACAGAAATTATATTGGGACTTCAGTGAAATGCTTTTTCTCCAAGTCTGGAATTTGATTGGAAATGGTCTCAGTTCTTATTATCTTCCCATGATCTTCTGGAGGAGCTGTATTATATCAGTACTATCAAGCATCTTTACTCCTGTTTTGCAAAGATACATCAAAGTTTCTGTGCCTACCACCCCTTCAAATCACTTCAAATGAAGCTTCTTGGATTCCTTCCATATTGGAAGTTGGAGACAAGCAACTTCTACCTGCTGTGTGTTAGCATAAAAAAAGTGTTCTGGCAGAGAAGTGCTGGTCTGGAATTTGCTCAGTCATTTTTGGTTTCTGATCACAGATGTGTGCCCAGAGTGTGTTGCTCACCCAGCATTTCAATTTCTTGTGTTGCAGCCTTTAATCTGGACAATGAGCAGCCAGATTATGATATGGACTCTGAGGATGAGACCCTTCTGAACAGGCTGAACAGGAAGATGGAAATCAAGCCACTGCAGTTTGAGATAATGGTTGACAGACTCGAAAAAGCCAGTTCCAGTCAGGTATGGTGGGAAGAAGTCACTGGGAGGTTTTGCTTTCCTGGGGGGTGCTTGGTTTTATTTCCTGCTAGCAGAAGAAGTGTGTTTGTGTGGGTGTGCAGTTTCACAGAAATCACATTGCTGTCTCCTGTGTCAATATTGGTAACTTCAGATGAAACAGGTGGGGAAGGAGCTTTTGGGGTTGCAGGGTTTGATTTTAAACTCTAATTCCTGACCACAATGTGTTAGGCACACACAGCTTGTTGTAGCACAGTTGGGATGGAATAAGCTTGTGATGATCAGGAGGTGCAGAAATGGCTACAAACATATGAAAATCCAAATATTGGTACACTTGTTTCTGCTGGACATTGACACTGGTTGGTTTTTGAGGATTAGAAGCACAGACAGTGAATTAACCTGTACCAGTGTTAAATGAGATCCTGAGGTGTTCCAGGGGGGCAGTGTCTGGAGAAGGGTCTTACAGCCCAAAATATTCACTGCAAAACTAAACCTGGGGGATGAGTTTGTGCAAGTCAGGTTTGAGCAGGTGCAGCGATTTCCCAGTGAGGTGAGGCTTTGTGGGAGGGAAAAAACCCAAAATATTTACTCCAAAACTAAACCTGGGAGATCAGTTTGTGCAAGTCAGGTTTGAGCAGGTGCAGTTATTTCCCAGTGAGGTGAGGCTCTGTGGGAGGGAAAAATCCATTGTGGGATCCATGGCTCTGCCTCAGTTCCTTAACCTGATTTAGTTCAGTGCTGTCTGTTAAAAGGCCAAAATATTGAATTTTTCTCTGTCTTAGAGCAACTTCAGAAAGGTAGAGATTTCTTACTATGCTAAGAAAATGTGAATGAAGGGAAAAATAGGGAATACACTGGATGATACTTGTTGAACATGCACTTGGGCTTGTTGGAGCTTTGATAAATTCACCCCCTGTTCTGGCTCTCAGTTCAGGCCATTCTGGTGATCACTTTTCATGTTCAGTATTCACCCCTGTGATGCTGGTTTCACCTTTCTTTGCTGGAGTAATGAAGTTAAATTTTAGATTTGAAGCTGCTTTTCAAAAATAAAATATTATAAGAACACAGGTTTTTCTCTGTAGACACAAGCAACTCTCGCAGGTTATTGGAGCCTGGGCAGGGCAGTGGCTGGTGGGGTTTGGGGGCTGCTCCCAGTTCCCAGGTGCCGTGCCTGATCCCTGGAACATTAAATTTAGGATGTTGCTGGGAATGGCTTCCCTGCCCAGGAGGGGTCCCAGGCTTTCCTCCTGGGCATTTATACAAGGATTCTGCATCTGCAGGCAGACACAGGCTCAGCTTCACTTTCCCAGCTGGGCACTCAAGGCACAGGTGATTTATTTTTAATAAGATATACCTTAATGGAAAAAAGGGAGCAAAAGACAAAACTGAAATTATTTCTAAGCAATACTTTTTCCTTTTTTTAAAAAAACCAGTTCAGTGCTTTTTTAATTCTACCACAGATTGCAGAGGTTTTATTCGGCTTGGGCTGGAACTAGCACTTGCAGAGTAGCCATGGTTACACTCAGGATTTCCTTATTTTTCCAAAATGTGTTGTTTCCTTTTTTTGGTTCTCCTAACGTAGGGATGAGATTAAAGTTTGACACATTGCAAAAGTGCAAATGAAGTTGTTCAGTTGTTGTTTTTCAAATTAAGGGGCAGATGAAGTGCTGCCTGACTTTTTTTTAAGTAATACTAAGTGCTATTTTCTTTTTGTTTAATGAATGGGTTGAAGATGATATGAGCCTGTTAATCTAATGTACTTTTTAGTGATACTTTTGCATTTATTTAGAGTCTGATTTCCATATAAGAAACTGAACACAGATTTAATTTTTATCTTAAAATCATCTGTGTAGAACTACCACCTACTGAAGTAGCTTAGCAAACAAGTGAACATCCTTGTGTCCCCAGGCTGGAATAAACAGGGATGGGCATTGTCCTGTTTTATCACAAAGTAAACAATTGGAGGAAATAATTAAGAAGTAAATTAGCTTCTAGGGGAATCAGCATTCAATTGCAGAGAATTACACATTAATAAAGGTTAACCAATAAGAACCTTTTTTTGTTTGTGATTCTGAAATCATGACCTGCAGACTGCAGTAAGTTCTCTCTATCCTGTGCTTGTAGTTGTTTCAAAGTGTTCTTGGATTTAATGAAAGACTAATTGTATTCTAGACCATTGGATGAGAGAGATGCTGCTGGTTCGGAAAAGTTGGGAACACCAACTTGGTGACTTCAATTTCCATGAATGTTTTTACATCCCTTTACTCTGGTGGCAGAAAATAACAAAGTTTATCCAGAAAGTGCACCACTGGTGTGAGTGTGGTGACTTTCCCTGCAGCCCCATCTGAACTGGACTTGTCCCTGTTCCCCTGCAGCTTGTGACCCTCCAGGAGGCCAAACTGCTGCTCAACGAGGACGATTACCTGATCAAGGCTGTCTATGACTACTGGGTGAGGAAGCGCAAGAACTGCCGGGGGCCGTCCCTCATCCCGCAGATCAAGCAGGAGAAGAGGGATGGCTCCACCAACAACGACCCCTACGTGGCCTTCAGGAGGAGAACTGAGAAGATGCAGACCAGAAAGGTGACTTGGCAGGCTCTGCTGTTGGAATTGTACATTCCTCCCTTGGTAGGGATAATTTGGATCCCTGTCCAGCATCTTGCAGGGGACAAGTTACTGCCCATCCATTTTTTGAGCTGAAGCTCAGAGCAAGGCCTGGCACACAAACAACCTGCTGGGTTGGGAGC
Source organism: Chlorospingus semifuscus (assembly GCA_035048045.1). Taxonomy (NCBI): domain Eukaryota; kingdom Metazoa; phylum Chordata; class Aves; order Passeriformes; family Passerellidae; genus Chlorospingus; species Chlorospingus semifuscus. Next base: position 2,017,856 of record JAWWMS010000287.1, on the reverse strand, counting down.
TTTCTTTTCTGTGGGCAAAGGGGAAGCAATTCCCAGTTTTTGTATTTGTAGCATGGAATGATTTGAACCAGGAAATCTGTAATCACCCAGCATTCTCCTTTGAACACCTGCACAGCCTTAATGTGTGTGGAATCAAGGTGGGGAAAGTCCTGTAGGCTTGAATTCCTTGTTCTGACAAACTTCCACTGGCTTGATCACAAATCTGAGCAAAACATGCAAAATTCTTCTCAGCTTACTCTTCAAACTGGGTTTGTTTGCTTTTTGGGGCTTTGTTTGCCAAGTAGGATCTGCTTTAGAGCAAGCTGCTTTGGAGTGTCCTCATGAGCCTCGTTTGCAGCAGCATTATATAACTTTATTTTTGTAGTTTGTGCCTCACGGCTTTTGCTTTTGACTAAAAATTGGTTTCATCTCTCAACAGAACCGAAAGAACGATGAAGCATCTTATGAGAAGATGTTGAAATTAAGGAGGGAGTTTAGCAGAGCCATAACAATTTTGGAGATGATTAAGAGGAGAGAGAAAACAAAACGGGAGCTGTTGCATTTAACGTTGGAAGTTGTGGAGAAAAGGTAAAATCCCAGACTGTAAAAACCAAGGTTTAAAATTTTCATTAAATGGCTTTGAAATCATCTCTCATTATTTACTGTAGCAGCATAAACTTCAAAAGTTAAAAGAGAAGGGGTTTGTGGAGACAATTGGAAGACATTTCCCAGTGAAAATGCAGCCCTACAGTTTCAATTCTGATTTTTCAGGTACCATTTGGGTGATTATGGAGGTGAAATCCTCAATGAAGTGAAGCTGAACAGACCTGACAAAGAGCTGGGCACAACTCCATCATCTCTCCACAATGGCAACCACCACAAAGTTCAAGAATGTAAAGTTAAGGTAAGATTTTTTCCCTGCCACGAATCTCTTGTTCCTGGGATCATCATTCCTTTGGGATCATCATCCATTTGGATATGCTTTGAATTCAGACCTGTCTTTGAAGAAATAACCTGAAATATTAGGAGTTAAAATGCCTGGGGATGAGGCTGAGAGTTGAAGACCTCTGGAAATTTGTATTTAGCACCTGCGACACCTAGTGGTGCCAGAATTCCATACAGAGCCCGGAATTCCTCCAGGAATTTTGGCATTCCTCGTGTTCTGCCTCTGCTCCCCAAGCCCAGCTCCATTTCTGGAGTTAGTTTCAGTCAGGCTGTTATTGATGGGTGTTAATCCAGGGTAAATTTCAACACTTTTTTAAAACTGCCTTGGTGCTTCTCCTTCAAATGGAGAATTTTGCAAGTGAAATAATCTTTTCAAATGGGAGCTTTGAAGTTTAATAACATTTGTGTTCAAGTGGACAGTTCAGTATCGATGGAATAATTGCTCACTGCAGAGGGTTTATGTGAGAAAAATCTCAAGTAGCCAACCCAAATACAATCACATCTGTTCAAAAGTGTCAGCTCTGTGAGAAACAGGAAACAAATTAAATTGTTTCTTTTGAACATGTCCGAGCACTTCAGAAAATTGAAAGTGCCAGGGAAAAATGAGATCTCAGAAAATAATTGGAAGAGGAATTTCAATGACAATACACAGAGTGTAGAGCAGAGTGAGGAGCCTCTCAGGCAGAGACATGGCTTGAGAGCTCTCTGATTATTAATAAATACCTGTAAAAACAATCACAGGAAAGCTTCTGGGGTTTAATGTGTTCAGTACATTCTGCATTACATGTCTCAAATATCTGCAGAGCCTTTGGAAGACAAACAGCCTGTCTTGGACTAATGAAATCTGCTGCTGCTTCAGTTTTTAGAATTTTCTGTTTGTTTTCCCTGAGCAGCACCCTCACCACTCCTCCCTGAAGGAGGAGGTGTCCGACGTGGTGCGGCAGAAGAAGAAGTACCTGAAGAAGCCCAAGCTGGAGTGTGTGGTGACCCCTCAGCCCCTGGCTGAGCCCTTGCCCGTGCTCAGCAAGAGTGACATCAAGCAGTACGACTTCCACAGCTCTGATGAGGATGAGTTCCCACAGGTAACCCCCAAAATGTCAGTGTGCACAAGGCAGACATTCCTGTTAGCTGGCATTTGGCCAGTCTGGCTTGTCCCAACTCTGACTAGATTTAAAGGCTCCTTGTGTAAACTGAGTTTTCCTTCCAAGCTGTGATAAACATGGCAGTTCTCATATATAAACACAAACTTTTATAATAAATGCAATTATAGAAATGTGGCAGTTGGGAGAATAACATTTTCTCATTACATAAACACAAACTTTTATAATAAATACAATTATACAAATGTGGCATTTGGGAGAATGATGTTGTTTTCTGGTCCAGGTACCCTCACCAGTGTCAGAAGCAGAAGAAGAAAATGATCCTGATGGACCTTGTGCTTTCAGGAGAAGAGCAGGATGCCAGTACTATGCTGTAAGAATATGCAGTATTGTGCTGTGCTGTTGGGTTTAGGGGTGGTTTCTTTAAATTTAGGTTGGCATAGTGCCATTGTTGGAGTTCTGTTCCCACTCTCACCACCAAAGCTTTGATGCTTTGCTGAGTCCAAAGACAATTGCAGGAGCATCCCCTTTTCTGCTTGGCTCTGAAGGCTCCAGGCTGAACTTCCCACTTGCTTAGAATTACCCTCCTTTCTTTTTTCCCTTAGCCTGTGAGTTGATTCCTTTGCCAAAAGATATTGGGATTACTGAAAACTTTTATTTTCATTTCCTCCAACGTTACCATTGCTGTTAGATGCAGAGTATTTAACAGCCTAAATATTAGAGTTTATTTTTTAACTGCTGAAGCTGTTATTGGTTAACTCAACATAAACCACGTGTATGATACCCAGCAGTGCCCTCATCAAAGCACCCTTGGAGTATAAAATTGCCTTTTCTTTCTTCACAGCCTCGTTTGGACCAAACTAATTCTTCGTCCGAAAGCCCAGAATTGGCAGAATTGGACAAGCTGAGGTTCAGGCATTGCCTTACAACCCTCACAATCCCGAGGAGATGTATAGGCTTTGCAAGGAGGAGGATTGGCAGGGGTGGAAGGTACAGTTGGGTCCTTTCTAATTAATTCTTCAAAGGATAAAAGTATTAAAGAGAGCTGCTGAGGCTAATGATTCTCCTCCTCCTCTTTGCTCAGGGTGATCATGGACCGAATATCCACAGAGCACGATCCTGTCCTGAGGCAGATTGACCCGGAAATGCTGAGCAGTTTTTCAAGCTCTTCCCAGACTTTAGACTTTTCTTCTAATTTTTCACGGACCAATGCTTCCAATAAACCTTGTGAAAACAGACTGTCCCTTCCTGAAATCCTAAGCAATATCAGATCATGTCGACTGCAGTGTTTCCAGCCCAGGCTACTCAATCTCCAGGACAGTGATAGTGAAGAATGTACCTCAAGGAAAGCAGGGCAGACTGTGAATAATAAAAGAGTCTCTGCAGCATCTGTAGCTTTATTGAACACCAGCAAGAATGGCATATCAGGTAGGCAAGGATTTGGCTGCTTCTGGCATTTAAAATACTGAATTTTGGTTTTCTTTGTGGCTGGACTGGTGAGATCTTCAGCACTGGTGTGGACCTAACCACAGCTACAACCTGACATACAAAAACTTCCCACAAACACTGCTTCCTCCTGCTTTGCTTCCATTAGAATTTGGAGTGCTGGATTCAAACCTTATTCAAAACAGGGATTCTGCTCATATGAAGAATTGTTTAGGTCTAATTAAATCTTAGTGGCACTAATTGGCCTAACCTTGTTTAAGGGTAGAAGGATGCTTGTTATGAATGCAAAACAAATCTGGTGGTTTCTTGGGGAGGGTGGGTGTGGCTCATTTTTGTTGGCAGTTTTCATTTTTGACTCAGACAAATGTAGGAAGTTCCTAAGTGCCCTGAGCAGGCATGAAAATGGTAAAAATGTTGATAGTGGGAGAAAAACTTGCTTTAAGCTTAAATTGAGCAGTGTTTGCATCACTTGCTTCATGAGCTAGAGTTGTAATGGCTCAAGTTTTAACACTGTCACTACTTTATAATTAGGAAAGAATCATAATCATTGATACTTCAAAAATCTGATAAATTGGAGATCCAGCAAATGAAATCTCCTACAACAACAAGCAGCTGAGTATATCCCCACTCCATCCTGCTTTACAAACCAGGACAATTAAATAATAGAATAGATTGCCTCTGAATTCCATAATTTCTGTGGTTGTGGAATGTCCCATCTCTCTCAGAGCTGCAGGAATGGGTGTTTATTCTCCAGTAATGTAGTGCAGAATTCCTGGGTACTATTAAATTGCTCTGACAGGGGCACAGAATATTTATTGCAGTATGGTCACTGTAACCTTCAGATTGTTCTCTGCCATGAAAAGATTGGCACAGGAGCATTTTCCTGCTGCATGAAAAACCAGATATCATGTATTACATATTTCATATAGTTATTTTTGAAAAACCTTGAAGGCCTGAGGGATCACAGCTGGGGCAGAAAGGGGCACTTCAGTGTGATGGGATTATTGATAAACACCAAGAGCTGGTAAAGAAATAGCTGAAAAATGAATAAAACCAAATCTGATGGATCCAAGCCACTTTCTGGAGGAATAGTAATAAACTCGTGGTATAATTTTAGAAATCATCTGAGGAGTACATTTAAATTAAATGGAAATCCCTCAGTAGTTGAAGCACATTATGCATGGAATTTATGGCTGGGGAGGACCTTTTTTGTCACAAATTTAAATTACAAACCAGATCCTGCAATTCTGGAACAGGATCAGACACAATAGACAGCAGAATTCTTCCCCAAATAACTGAACCAGCAAGAGGCACTGCTGATGGATTTCCTCACTAGTAAATAGGGAATAAATTTTAAAAGGGCTGGTCAGAGTCTGGTTGTGCATTAAATGAGCACAGGCATTGTCACTGCATTTATTGAAGTCATTCTCTTTGGGAAGTGATTGTTGAAATCAGTTAATTTTACAGCTGATTTGATATTCCCTCCAGAGGAAACGGTGGCAATGCTTAAAATGATTATTTTTATTTTTTATTATTTTGTTTTAGAGAGAATTGGGGAGTTCCTTTGATTTTTGGTACCAAGAATATTTAAAATTACCTCTGGGTTATATTTTTTCCCTGTACTAGTAAAGCAACTCTGGTATTTCCTCAAATGCATTGTACAGACAGAATTTTTTTTATTTGAAAAGCCTGGGACTAGACTTTTCAAAATACCTCATTAGTGCATGAACCAAGAACCAGTTTTGGAGCTGAATTATTCTCTTGCTCACGTTGTAAGCACTGCAAATGGGAAAAGGGTGTCCCTAGAGAGAGGTCAACTGCACATGATGCTATTCCCAGCTGAAGGGTTTTGCTTGTGGAACAAAATTTTACTTTTTAGAGGTATTTTTTCCCCAGCCTTTAATGCCATGGAGGAGTAATTGAAGCAATGCCACTTTTGGGGCAGCCTGCAGAGGATGATGTTTGGTTAAAGCCTTCAGGTCCTGAGAGAAGTGACAAAATCCAAACCTTCCAAGGAGAGAGGAGCTGGAAGTGAAGGCTGAAGTGACTTTTTCCCTTTTGTGGTGCAGTTTTTCAGCCCAGTCAGGCTCTGATAAAATGAAAACCCCCTGAAGCTGCAGAGCTCTAACCCTGCTCAGAGCTCTGCCTTGGGACATGGTCAGAGTTTGTTCTTTTTTCTCCAGGACCCTCCAGGTGTTTGATTTGGCAGAAACAAGTGATATTTAATGTGCTAATGAGCATCTGCTGGTTCATAACAAGGTGAACAGCTTGGCCACTGGATAAATACCTGAAATTCAGGCACATACAGGCAGAGCAAGGGAATATTGAATTCTGGATTACCTTCCCTGTGTCCTGGAATAGAGTTTTCCAGGACTTTGTGGTCTGTGACAAAACTAGGAAGGAAAGGAGATGGAAAACATGAAATCTCACCTTGTTCTTAAACAGCTTTCTGTAAAACAAAACACATTTTCTGGGACTTGTTGCCTCAGAACTTAAAAATAGAAATATATGTAATATTCCATAATGCTGTTCTTGGCCGTGGTGCCTTCAGCAGTGCCATGTGTTTTGTGAGGGAATGTAGCAGGTTGAGCTGATTTAACTTGGAATTAAATTCTAGGTAACAATCTGTGAGAGGAACTAAGTAAAACTAAGTGCAAAATAAACTTAGGTTGGAAATGATAATATTGCTAGAGTTTAAGAGGAGTAATTTTTAAATAATTGGACTTTCAAGTGCTCTCCTAATATGGTTGAAACCTGCTTTAATAATGTAGCAGTAAAGAAGAAGCTTCAGTTCTAATTTCTAAGCAATCCTGATTCTGGTATTTTTTTCCCAATGGAATTTCAGGAGAGCCCTGAGTACTAAAAGTGGAAATGGAAGAGCCAAACCGTGCAAAATGGATAAAACTCTTTGTTCTAATGTTAGCTCAGTGTCCCTGGATAGGAGGATATTCCTGAGAATCCAGGTGTTTGAGGTGCAGGGCAGCTTCAGTGCAGCAAAAACAGCGTTGAGGATGAAGTGTTGAAATGTGTTCTTGGCTTAACTGCACAGAGCTCAGGTTTTAGCGCCAAACCCCTGCCAGTATTTTCATTTTACCAAGTGTGCAGATTCTCCAGGGGGAGAATACTAAAACCAACTTTTCTAACTTCATTCCCTTCATGTGTTGGGCCTGGGAGATTACTGGGGTGACATTAACCTGGTTCTCAAAAATAAACTTATTGTGGCACCCCTGAACTCTTAGAGCATTTAAAACAATAATTGGCAGAGAAAACCCCCCATGCCAGACGTGTGCTTCCCTCAGGGCAAAGGGACAGCCAGGGGCTGTGGGAAGGGGAATTGTCCAGGAATCCTCTGCCAGTGTTCACTGGGAGAGAAGGAAGCCAGCCCAGCCCAGGGTGCTTTGTCCTCAGCTCTGATTTTTGGGCTGTGCTTCTTTCCTGCAAGCCAGGCAAATCATTTCTCTTGAGCTTTTGCCTAAAGCCACTGGGGATAAAACCACCAAAGATAGAAACTGCTCAAAAGCAACAAAAGCTCTGAATTCTTTTGTTACAAGTGAACTCCATGAAAGGACACAACAAACAAACAGCCTGACCTCTCCTTTACATAATCTGTGAAGAGTTTGGGTGCAGCTGACATGATTTGTGTCATCCTCACCCACCTGAGCTGCTCTCTTGCCTTTCCCACGTGTGTTTGTGTAACTGTGGCTCCTTTCTTTCCCTCAGTCACAGGGGGCATCACAGAGGAGCAGTTCCAGACACACCAACAGCAGCTAGTGCAGATGCAGAGGCAGCAGCTGGCCCAGCTGCAGCAGAAGCAGCAATCTCAGCATTCCTCCCAACAGACACATCTGAAAGCACAGGTACTGCTCCCACCCTGCATGCTCCTTTTGTTCACAGGGCTGCTCGTCTCTCACAACCGATGGGACACCCCAGCAATGTGGGATGTTTCAGAGGGAATTTAAAACACTTTGCTGAGGGGTTTTTAACAAGTTGGATGCATTTTACAAGGTGAGGAAGAGACTTTGTAGCTGACCTGCATCCACAGAGTAAAAATACCAATGTGTGCTCTCATCTCTTCTTGTTTTCACTGGTTTTGTCCTCCTGTCTGTAAGTGCTCTGAAGAGACTTCATTAAAATTACCTTCAATGTAATGTGTTCTGTTATGAACAGATACTCAGTGAGCACTAAAAATTGGTACCTCTGAGAGGAAAAGGAGACCTTGCATATTCTGGCTTCTAAAAGAATCCAGTTTTTCCTCTGAAACCCCTTGCAAGGGATTTTTGCCATGTATTTTAATATTTACATATGGATATACATGTTACATATTTTTCCATTGCACTTAGTTTTCTGTTAGCTTCTCCCCAATAAAGTATGAAAGCTGTTGCTGTTGTCTGTTACTAGGAAAATGTATATTACTTTGAGCATTTTATATCTAATTGCTTGTGCTGGTTGTCCCTTCCCCTCAGTGTTTTCTACTTCAATTAATCAGGGATTCTGTGTTGGCAGATACTGATGGCATTTTTTGTAAGTGTAAAGAAACAATGCCAAAATATTTAAACAAAGCAAATGAATTTTGGATGTTTAAAACATTTCAAGCTTCTGTGCAAAGTCATTTTCTTAGTTAATATAGATTGGAATTGCAGAATTAATGTTCTTTCCAGTAAGAATGGTGAGCCTTTCCAGTAGGAACTGGGCTGAGAGAGTGGGATTCCAGAATGTGGGGGGCACTTATTCTGTGGCACAAGTCACAGAATGGAGGTACCACAAATCCTGAACCTCCCTGAGGTTTGCAGCTACCTGGAGACAGAGAACAGAAGGTTTAAGACATGGTTGTTTTCTTAGAGGAAACATCTCCAAACGTGGGGAATCCTGTGTGGTTTGGGTTGGGAGGGACCTTAAAGCCCATCCAGTTCTCCCAGGGACTCTGCTCATTATCCCAGGATGCTCCAAGCCCTGTCCAGCCTGGCCTTGGGCACTGCCAGGGATCCAGGGGCAGCCACAGCTGCTCTGGGAATCCCAGCCCAGCCAGGAATTCCCAATTCCCAATGTCCCATCCATCCCTGCCCTCTGGCAGTGGGAGCCATTCCCTGGCTCCGGTCCCTCCAGCCCTTGTCCCCAGTCCCTCAGCAGCTCTCCTGGAGCCCCATTAGGTACTGGAAGGAGCTCTGAGGCTTTCACAGAGCTTTCTCTTCTCCAGGTGAATATTCCGAAACCTCCCAGCCTGCCCAGGTCACTCCAGATGCCATCTCTTCCCTTGGGTGCCATCCCTTCCCTTGGTGCCATTCTTTCCCTTGGATCCCATCCCTTCCCTGGGTGCCATCCCTTCCCTGGATCCCATCCCTTCCTTTGTGTGCCATCCCTTCCCTGGGTACCATCCTTTCCCTTGGATGCCATCCCTTCCCTTGGTGCCATCCCTTACCCTGGGTACCATCCCTTCCCCTGGGTGCCATCCCTTCCCTTGGTGCCATCCCTTACCCTGGGTGCCATCCCTTCCTTTGTGTGCCATCCCTTCCCTTGGTGCCATCCCTTCCCTGGATCCCATCCCTTCCCTGGATCCCATCCCTTCCCTTGTGTGCCATCCCTTCCCTGGGTGCCATCCCTTCCCCTGGGTGCCATCCCTTCCCTAGGTGCCATCCCTTCCCTTGGTGCCATCCCTTCCCTGGGTGCCATCCCTTCCCCTGGATCCCATCCCTTCCCCTGAGTACCAGCCCTTGTCCCATCGTGGTGACTGCCATGCCCACCTTGGTGTCCCCAGCAAAGTGCTGTCGCTGCCCTGGCACACTCAGGTGCTCCCAGGAGGAGGATCTCATATCTGGCTTTATTTTATTTATTCGCTGAAATTGTAACTGCCCTCCGAATGTCACATTGTTACTCAGAACCAATTGCTGTGGAGGTTAAAAATAATGATGGCCAATTTCAGTATTCATTCTCTTTTTGGACTTAATTGCTAATTTAATTGCTAAGTTGAGAGGTAGAGACCCTCGAAAACAAAATGAAAGAGAACTTGGTTGTTCTGGGTCAATGGCTGGGCTCAATGATTTTTAGGGATATTCCACCTAATTACTAAATAGGCTGTGATTCTGCAGCAACTTTTTTAGCACTCTTGTGTGGGAGAAAAGCTAAAGTGGTTTCAAATCTTTCATTGTTTTTTATATTTTTTCAGGGTCTTTTAATTTAATAAAACTAAAATTAAAAAAATTAAATCTATAAATTTATATATTTATTATGTATAGAATATATAAAAATTTATATTATATATTTATTTATATATTTATTTATATATTTATATATATATAAATATATATTTATTTATATATTTATATATATATATAACTAGGCCTGATATATATATGTGTGTGTATATATATATATATATATATATATCCGCC
>JAWWMS010000287.1:1981509-1992390 GCA_035048045.1 Chlorospingus semifuscus | reverse complement strand
GAGCCGCGGGCTCGGCGCTGATGTCATGCCGGGGACTGGGCATGCTCGGCTGGGGCGGCCGCCCGCGCTCCGCCGCGCCCCTGCGGCAGCGCCGGCACCGGAGCCAGCCCGGGAGCCCCGCACCGCATCCCGGGGCCGGTACCGCATCCCGGGATCGCCGTGCCCAGCCGGGATCCCCGGCCCCGGCAGCCCCGCGGAGCGGCACCGGCACGGCGCTGAGCAGCGCTGCGGGATGCCGCCCAAGTTTGGGGGGTTTGATGTCCGCGTTTAAAAGGGTGAAATTGAACCAAAATCGCCCCCCCCCCCCCCCCGGCCGGCCCTGCGCGCCCCCCGCGCTCTGCTGGGGCTCGGCTGCTGCTCCGGGGTTTAACGGGAACAAAGGGTCGGGATGCGGCTCCTTCCCAGCCCCGCAGCTTCCCTTCCCCTTTCCCTTCCCCCTTTCCCTCTGCCTCTCCTTTCCCTCTCCCTTTCCTTTTCCTTTTTCCACTCCTTCTCCTTTTCCCTCTCCTTTTCCTCTCCCTTTCCTTTTCCCTTTCCCTCCTTTTCTCTCTCCTTTCCCCTTTTCCTCTCCCTTTCCCCTTTCCCTCTCTCTCTCCCCTCTCCTTTTCCCTTTCCCTCTCTCTTTCCCTCTCCCTCTCCTTTCCCTCCCCTTTTCCTCTTCCCTCTCCTTTCCTTTTCTCTCTCCCTCTCCTTTCCCTTTCCCTTTTCCCTCTCCCTTCCCCTCTCCCTCTCCTTTTCCCTTTTCCCTCTCCCTCTCCCAGGGCAGGTCCCTCAGAGGGCAGCGCTCAGAAACCCCCAGTGTCTCTTTGGATGGGTGTTCATGAGCAGATTTTTGGTTTAGTGTCCAGCCTGGTCTGCGGTGCTTTATTTAATATGTATTTATAATATGTGTATATATATATATATATAATTTCATATACTGGTCATCTGTGACATCTATTTCATATACTGCTCATCAATTACATGTTCCGTGCTGTGTGGTGATGGAGAGACCCTAAAATGAATTGTCAGCACAACTCCTTGCACAATTTGTTAAAATCCCTCCAATTTGTTAAAATCCAGACAAATTGTTAAAATCATTACCGAAACCTTGAGGTCATCAGAAACTTTGCTGGTGAAAGTTGCAGAACAGCCTCGAGGGAAAAAAAAAAAAGAAAAAAAAAAAGGGTGAATTATGAGCATAAACAGCTTGTGGTTGTTATTTTTTTTTTAACACGAAATGCCCTCTGTCCTGTCCAAATTAATTGTGTTTCTGTGAAGGTTAAAGCGGTGGCAGCCCCAGCAGCCTGTTAACAATAGAATAATCAAATTGGTGATCAATCCTGGGCAGCAGCAGCAGCAGCACAGGGCTGCCTTTGGCCAGCAGATATTGGGAGGGAAAATGTGTCTGTGCCATTGTGGTGCTTGAGAAACAAATGTCAGCAAGTTCCCCTCCCCCTAAATAAATAAACCCTCAGACATATTAAAAGCAGATTAAAATGCAGCTCCTGTAAATCCTTTACAGAGCTGTGTGCTGAAGAGAATTGGAGTTTGGAATTCTCTTTTCCCACTCATAATGTGTCTTTGTCTATAAAGTGTCTGTTGGCTGGGAAAGCAGTAAGTGTGATGCTTTGGAAAAGGGTTTTGTGGCTTGCAAGAAGGAGATAATTCCTTTGGTGAGGGTGAAAAAAGGAATAAAATAACAATAACTGGTAATTTCCTACCATGGAAGTTAAAAAAAATAGAAGAGAGACAAGGAAAGTGCATGTATTTATTGATGTAGATGTGTATTTTACATGGATATTCAGGTTGAGGGGGTGATTTGCTATCTTGAACAAATCTAGTCAGAAGCTTGGAGTTTGCCTTTCCCTTCCTAAGGCAAAAACTGTAATTATTTAGGATTTTAATCAGCTCAGCTAATGCAATATGTGCTCAAACCCAGGCTCTGTTTGCGAGGAGGAGCCATCAGCTGTGCTCTGCTGGGGTGGAGGTGAGCGCAGAAACCTCCCCTGATTCTTTGTCCTCTTTATTTGCAGCCCTGGGCTCTGGTGTAACTCGATCCTAGTGGATGCCACTGCAGCAGGACTGGGAAGTGCTGCTGGGGTTTTTTATTATTATTATTTTTATTATTTCCTTGGTTTGGAGCGGCTGCTTTGCTCCAACAAATAACGCCTGGCAGGGGCAAGGAATCCTGATCTGTGGAAAGGCAGAGCAGAGCAGAATTCCTTCTAGGAAAAGCAGGATTTCAAAAGCTTCAAACATTAACCAGGACCAACCACTTTTTTTCTTTTTTTTTTTTAATTTTTTTTGTTTTACTATAGCATTTGCAAACACTGCAATGCAGCTTTCATTTTTGATCCGTGGATTGGAAAGAGAAGGGCTCTGTTAAAATTTAAAAAACCAAACAAAACTACCAACTTCCCCTCAGAGGAATTATGTCATCGTGTAAGAAAAAAAATAAAATGTAACTGATTTAGGGGAAACATCTATTTTTATTTTTTTTTCTGACTAGTAAGTCTGAACACATTTATTCCTTCCCAGTAAACACAGGGAAGAGCCTTTCTCCCTGAATTTCCCACTGTCATCTCCTGTTACACTTCCCTGGGGCCTTGGGCAAAAATAAAATTACAGATCATGACTTGGTGTTTCTGGGGAGGAGCAGCAGGGAGGGAGAGTTTAACCACTTAGGCTGAGTTTGCTTAGGCTGGGCTGGGGCTGTGTGAGCAGGGCTGGCCCAGGGCAGTGCCCCGAGTCCTTCCCAGCTGGAGAAATCCCTGGGATTGGGGTTTGACCCCAGGCTTTGGGGTTTGGGTTGGTTTGGGTTGATTTGGTTTGGGATTTGACCCCGAGTTTTGGGGTTTGGGTTTGTTTGGTTTGGGTTGATTTGGTTTGGGTTGATTTGGTTTGGGATTTGACCCTGAGTTTTGGGGTTGATTTGATTTGGGGTTGATTTGGTTTGGGTTGATTTGGTTTGGGATTTGACCCTGAGTTTTGGGGTTTGGGTTGATTTAGTTTGGGTTGATTTGATTTGGGATTTGACCCCAAGTTTTGAGGTTGGGTTGATTTGGTTTGGGTTGATTTGGTTTGGGATTTGACCCCAAGTTTTGGGGTTTGGGTTGATTTAGTTTGGGTTGATTTGGTTAGGGATTTGACCCTGAGTTTTGGGGTTTGGGTTGATTTGGTTTGGGATTAGACCTCAAGTTTTGGGGTTTGGGTTGATTTGGTTTGGGTTGGTTTGGTTTGGGATTTGACCCCAAGTTTTGGGGTTTGGGGTTGATTTGATTTGGGGTTGATTTGGTTTGGGTTGATTTGGTTTGGGATTTGACCCCAAGTTTTGGGGTTTGGGTTGATTTGATTTGGGGTTGATTTGGTTTGGGTTGATCTGGTTTGGGATTTGACCCCGAGTTTTGGGGTTTGGGGTTTATTTGGTTTGGGGTTGATTTGGTGTCTCCTGTCCATCTCCGTATGAAGCCTGGAGGGTGAAAACATTTTCCCTTGAATTCCCCTCTGCTCCAACCAGATGAAAACTCTGTGTTTCCATCCTGCCAGCAAGTTGAAAGCCCAAAAGCCCTTTGGGGTGAGCGTGCCCTGAGGGCAGGGCAGGAAAAGGGGATAAAGGGGATAAACCCAGGGCTTCCCTGCGCGCTCAGCTCCGTGCTGCCTCCCTGTGCTCCTCTGCAGCCTCAAGGTGACTCTGATGGGTTGTCTGGGCTGACAGACCTAAAAATGTGCTGTTCTGTGGCTGGCAGAGCCCAGCAGCTCTGGCTGTGCCCTGCTGCTCCTGCAGGTGCGTTAATCCCTCAGCACCTGGCAGGGAGGGATGCAGAGAGCCTCAGCATCCCCTGGGATAATCCCTGCCTCGGCTTTGGGGCTGGGGTTTGTCCTTCCAGCCAGATCTGGTGTCCAATAAATAAGAATTAGGTTGTGGAGAGAGTGGTGTTTTCATGTTTTCAGCTCGTTTTCCTCCAATGTAAAATAAATAAGAATTTAGTTGTGGAGAGGGGGATGTTTTCGGTGTTTTCGGCTCTTTTTTTTTTTTGATGTAAAATAAGAATTTAGTTGTGGAGGGAATGGTGTTTTAATGTTTTCACCTCCTTTTCCTCTATTGCAAAACAAATAAGAATTTAGTTGTGGATGGGGTGGTGTTTTCATGTTTTCAGCTCTTTTTTTTCTGGTATAAAATAAGAATTTAGTTGTGGAGGGGGTGGTGTTTTCATGTTTTGAGCTCCTTTTTCTCTCTGATGTAAAACAAATGAGAATTTAGTTGTGATGGGGGGGTGGTGTTTTCATGTTTTCACCTGCTTTTTCTCTATTGTAAAACAAATAACAATTTAGTTGTGGAGGGAATGGTGTTTTCATGTTTTCAGCTCCTTTTTCTCTGATGTAAAACAAGTAAGAATTTAGTTGTGGAGAGGGATGGTGATTTCATGTTTTCAGCTCTTTCTTTTCTGGTGTAAAATAAGAATTTAGTTGTGGAGGGGTTGATGTTTTCATGTTTTCAGCTCTTTTTTTCTCTGATGTAAAACAAATAAGAATTTAGTTGTGATGGGGGTGATGTTTTCATGTTTTCAGCTCCTTTTTCTCTATTGTAAAATAAATAAGGATTTAGTTGTGGAGGGAGTGGTGTGTTCATGTTTTCACCTCCTTTTCCTCCAACGTAAAATAAATAAGAATTTAATTGTGGAGAGGAGTGGTATTTTGTAGAATAAATAAATAAATAAATAAGAATTTGTAAAATATTGTAAAATAAATAAGAATTTAGTTGTGCAGGGGGAGATGTTTTCCTGTTTTCGGCTCTTTTTTTCTCTGATGTCAAATAACAATTTAGTTGTTATGGGGTGATGTTTTCATGTTTTCACCTCCTTTTCCTCCGACGTAAAATAAATAAGAATTTAGTTGTGGAGGGGGTGGTGTTTTTGGTGTTTTCATGTTTTCAGCTCCTTTTCCTCTGACGTAAAACAAATAACTTAGTTGTGGAGGGGATGGTGTTCTTATGTTTTCACCTCCTTTTTCTCTGTTGTAAAACAAATAGCAATTTAGTTGTGGAGGGTGATATTTTTATGTTTTCACCTCCTTTTTCTCTGTTGTAAAACAAATAACAATTTAGTTGTGGAGGGTGATATTTTCATGTTTTCAGCTCCTTTTTCTCTGTTGTAAAACAAATAACAATTTAGTTGTGGAGGATGATATTTTCATGTTTCCAGCTCCTTTTTCTCTGCTGTAAAACAAATAACAATTTAGTTGTGGAGGGTGATATTTTCACGTTTCCAGCTCCTTTTCCCCCCTGGGTGTGCAGCATCCAGCTCAGGGCTGCTCCAGGGGGGTTTTCCATGCCAACCCCTCCTGGTGGGAAGCAGAGCATCCCAAAGCAGCTCGGGGCTGTTGTTGTTCGCAGGCAGGGATCAAAGGCTGCCCATTGTCCCTGTCGGCTGCTCTTGGCTCCGCAGGGATTTGTAAAGCCGGGCTTAGCGGGAACGCTGAGCTCAGCAGAGCCCGGCTCGGGCTGAGCCTCCCCTTCCCTCTGCGCCCATCCCAGCCCTGGGAAAATCCAGGAGAGCTCCGGGATCGGTGTCGGGATCGGTGTCAGGATCCCCCTGGGCTGGGCTTTCTCCCAGGGGGGGAAATTCTGTGATGTCAGGCATGAAATATTGCCCATAAATAAATAAATCAATGATGTGGCCCAGAGCACACAGAGCATCAGCTGAGCCTGCCCTGCAGTGTCAGGGGCCAGGGCAGGGGGGATTCCCGAGCAGGGATCGGCCCTGGGGGGCCCTTCCAGCTGGGAATGCTCTGGGACAGAAAGGAAAACAAAAATTGGTGGCAGATTCCTGTCTGAGCAGGGATGTGGATTTGTTTTATTTTATTATTTATTTTTTTTTTAATGCTTTCTGCTATAAGTACTTTTTGGAATGTCTTGCGGAGAGGTCCTCGCTTATTTTCATCCCTAGAACACTTGGCTGGGCTTTATCTTTTATTCCATGTATATTCCTGTCTGAGCAGGGTTGTGGATTTGTTTTATTTTATTTTATTAATTATTTTTATTAGTGCTTTCTGCTATAAGTACTTTTTGGAATGTCTTGTGGAGAGTCTTGTCTCGCTTATTTTCATCCCTAAAATATTTGGCTGGGCTTTATGTTTTATTCCATGTGTACCAGTGAAGTCAGCAGAGTTCGTGCACGTTCTAAAACCCCTCCTGTGCAGAGATCTCTGGGTGCTGTTTGACACTTGTCACTCTGTGGGTAAAACAGACCTTAAAAAAAAAAATTATTATGATAATAGATAAATGGCTAGTTAAATTA
This sequence comes from Chlorospingus semifuscus, assembly GCA_035048045.1. Classification (NCBI taxonomy): domain Eukaryota; kingdom Metazoa; phylum Chordata; class Aves; order Passeriformes; family Passerellidae; genus Chlorospingus; species Chlorospingus semifuscus. Next base: position 1,986,112 of record JAWWMS010000287.1, on the reverse strand, counting down.
TTATTATTATTATTATTATTATTATTATTATTATTATTATTATTATTATTATTATTATTACTATTATTATTACATCACCATCATCATTATGGTTGTGATTTATTGTTATAATTTTTATTATTATATCTATAATTATTATTTATCATTATTTATTAATAGTATTTATTATTTTTATTTATTAATATTATTATTATACCCCACATGGTCTTGCTACAAATGCATCTTTGACAGTTCTAATTCTCCAAAATCTCTGGGTTTTTTTCCAATGCCATATTTATAAACTTGTTTCTGGTTCAACCTCTCTCTCACCCATCTCGATTCCATTCCTTCCTCCACCAGCACACCTTATGTCAGAGTTTGCACACAAACTTTATTTTATTTTTATTTTTGTACAGACTTTTTGCCCAGGGCTGTGTGAGCTCTCAGGCAGGCTTTGGGAGTCCTTTACAAGCCCATTTCCCACAGGGACTGGGCAGGGTTTGGTTTGAAGGGAAGAAGGATCGGTTTGGTTTGCTGAGAAGGAATTTTGGGATACAAACACCTATTTATTTTCCCCAGTCCTTGAGGAATTGATGTTTTCAGGCAGCTGCCAAGGGTTTTGTGGGATCCGTGTGTCCCCCAGGTGTGTCACCCTCCTGCACACCCCGGGGTTTTCCTGCAGCCTGGAATTACTCCTGGATGCTGCTGCTTTTCCTCCCGTGCCGTGCTCATCCCCGTGGCTCTGGTGCTTTCGGGTCAGATATTTCCAGAGCTGACACCTCTGCCTGGGGCTTTCCTTTGGGGTGAGTTTGCTCCTTGGGAAGCAGCAGAATCCTTTGGGAAACACAAACACAGGATGGCCCCACTGGGCCTGGATCCCCTTTTTGTTCCCTGTGTGCACAAAACCAATTCTATTTCCTGTGGCTGCTCAGGGAGCTGCTCCCAAATTTGGTATTTAAAGCAATTCCTGTGCTCCACATTTATTTTGTGTGCAAGATTACAATCAGGGGCCTGAAGAGGTAACTGAGGAGGGGTTTGGTTCTGGTTTTGCAGTGTCTTGGTAAAGAGTGGAACGGTTCTGGGGCTGATTACCAAAAAATATATTAATTTCTCGTGGCAGGGAGAGTCCCATGAAGTGCTGAAGCAAATGTGCCATAATGTCAGTGGGAAAAATATCTGTGCTGATAAGGATTTCTCCAAATATTCTCCTTTTCCACTGTGCCTGTGTCCAACCGCAGGTTTTGGGGTGGGTGGCAGGGTTCAGCTCCTGGGATTCTGAAGGAACTGACCCAGTTTTGGGAACTGTTCCCAAGGCAGGGATACTCCCCAAAACACCAAAATCCTTTTATCTTGGCCCATTCTTGCTGGGTTTGAGCCAGTTCTGTGGGGACAGCGTGGTTTGGGGGGGTTTGTTTGATTTTCCTCTGGCTTCTCAGCTGTTCTCCTGCTGGAATGGATATTCCTGCTGGAATGGATATTCCTGCTTTTATTCCTGCTGGAATGGATATTCCTGCTGGAATGGATATTCCTCCTGGAATGGATATTCCTGCTGGAATGGATATTTCCCTGCTGGAATGGATATTTCCCTGCTGGAATGGATATTCCTCCTGGAATGGATATTTCCCTGCTGGAATGGATATTCCTGCTTTTATTCCTGCTTTTCCAGGCTGGCTGTCAGTGCTGGGCTGGGATCAATGTGAGTTTTATGGATGCAGCTGCTCCTGTGTTTGCTTTTCTGCTCTCTAAAATAGTGCTGATAACTCAGGTGTGAAAATGGCTCCTGTTTATGGATGGAGCTGCAGGAAGGATGATTTACTCCACATGAAAAGCACAATTCCTCACCCAGGCAATTCCCCTTTTGTGTTTTCTCAGGGCTTTTTTATTTCCCCTGTTCCCAATCCCCTCAGGGCATCCTTCTCCAAACCCAGCCTGTCAAAAATATGGATTCTTACTTAAACCTTCAAAACTTAGAATACAGGTGATGCATTTCAACAAGCTGAATTGTCAAACCACAGGAAAATGGAATTTTAAGCCACCCTGTGTTGTCTTTCCCCCTCTGGAACCTCCTTTTTTTTTTGGGATTAGGTTTAAACACTGAGCATCATTCCTGGGTGGTCCCAGGGCTTTTCCTTCCCTTGGGATGCACCAACCAACCCCTGGGGCTTGGATTTGTTTTGCCAAGTGTCTTCTGAGCCTGGTGCAGTGAGATTTGGGGTTTTTGGGGTTATTTTGGGTGCTTTGTGTGCTCCCCTGGAGAGGATTTCCCCCAAGGCTCCCTGCCCCAGGGAAGCTCTGTGTGTGCTCAGGGTTTCAAACTGAATAAAAGGAGGCGAATTTTATTCTCTCTGCCAGGAGAACAAAAGCTGTTCAAAAAGAGAAAATCAGGGGTGCAGTGCCATTTGTGAGGCTTTAATATTGACCTGCTTTTCTCTTTTCTGTAGGAGTTTCTGTGAGGAAACAGGCTTGGGAGGAAAGATGATTTAATTTTAATTTTTCTTGAGGGTTTTAACTGTGCTGCTGACACCCCTGGGTGTCTCAAAATGCCTCCCTTGGGATTTGTTTTCTTCCAAAATTTCTTTTTCTGTGCTGCCTGAGGTGTCTCCAGGTATTCTCAGATATTCCTAAAACCCCACAGGATCCCATTTCCCCCTCAGCTTCCTTGGGGTGCTGATGCATTTCTGGTTAAATTCTGGCTGCTTTAGCTGGATCCAGGAGTTTATTTGGAATTTGGAGTGAATCTTTGCCTCAAAAGATCCCTCCTAGACAGGGGGGTTACTTGTGGTTTGTTGTATTTTTATTAACACCTCCAGGGATTTTGGTTTTGTTGGGTTCTTCAAGCTTGACCCTTGAAGAACATGGGTTCTTCATGTTTGATCTTAAAATCACCCATACTTACCTCCCAAATTCTCTTTATTTTCCATTTTTTTGCTTGGTTTGGTGTTGGTGCAACCTTTTAAAGGCCAGAAAAGAGATTTGGAGCTGCCAGGATTTGACACTCTGGATTTGGCTGTGTTTGTTTTTCCAGCTCCCCTGTGGGATAATGCTGCTTGTGTGTGAGCTGAAAAAATGCCTTAATTCAGTTTTATTGGGTTCTGCAGTGTGAAAACATTGCATAAATAATCCTGGCAAAACAAAGCAAACAGCAGCAAAAAATTACCTGAAAACACCCAAAATGGGATCCCTCACAGCCTTGGAGGTGTGGGGTCTCAGGTGTGGGATTGCTGATGGATTTCTCGTTTTGTTCATCCATTTCTATATATTTCTATATATTTCTATATATTTCTATGTATTTATGGCCTCCTTGGTTTTTGGATTTAAAAAAATCTTAGAACTTTTTTTTTTTTTTCTGTTTTTATGGGAAATGGTTGTGGTTGTCATCAGATTCCTGTTAAAATATCAATAATTGGTGACAGGAGAGCTCCAGAAAATGTCAATTTTCCACCTGTGAGACAGAGCCATGACACCAAGAATGTGGATTTTTTTTTTCCCCCCATGAGAAACGAGTACCCAGAGACAAAACCTTAAATATTTCATAGTATTCTTTGCTGAAAGTGATTCATTTTCCCTCTCTGTGCTGAGAGAATTCCCTTTTCACTGCCTGGTTCTGATGATGGACAGGATGGTGTAAAAGCTCAGGGAATGGGGTGAACCTTGGATAACTGGGCTGCTTCTGAAGCTGCTGCAGAACATTTCTCCTCCACGAGGAGGATTTGATACCAAAACCACATTAGATCACCCCAAGACCTTCAGCACCTTTTTTGCAGCACCAAACATCCCCGAATTTCCCGAGATATCCTTGCCATGGCAGCATTTTCCAGTCAGGAAATTCTGGTTTTGGCAGCTCCTGAGCTGCAAAGCTCTGGTTCTGAGGGGTGAAAGTTGAATTTCAAAGCCACGCAGGAATTATCCTGGCTGTGGATTATTCCCCAGTTTAGGAGAGGCTGAGCAGCAGAGTTCTCTGAATTGGGGGAACTGGGTTAGGGAGTATTTTTAGCCAGGCTGTTGCAGAAGTTGCCTGTTTCTGCAGCTGTAATCTCTTTTTTTTATTTTTTTTTTTTTCTTTTTTCCCTGCCTGCACTGCTGCAATCCCTGCTGGATTTAGAGCAGGGGGATGGATGGGGAGATGCTGCAGCCTCTGCCAGGGCTGGGGGCTCTCACCTCCTTCACTGGGGAGGATCTGCCAAAAACCCTCCCAGAAAATCACCTGGAATTTTGTTAGTGCACCTCCAGTCACATCCACCCCCTGCTTCTCTCTCCCATGGCCTTTTAGCCCATCATCTCCTTTTATTTTATATTTCTGTTCTCCCTCTCTCCTTTTCTATTACTTTTCCCCTCTCCTTTTCTATTACTTTTCCTCTCTTTCCTTTTCTATTACTTTTCCTTTCTCTCCTTCTTTATTACTTTTTCCCCTCTCTCCTTTTCTATTACTTTCCCCTCTCACTCCTTTTCTATTACTTTCCCCTCTCACTCCTTTTCTATTACTTTCCCCTCTCTCCTTTTTTATTACTTTTCCTCTCTTTCCTTTTTTATTACTTTTCTCCCTCTCTCCTTTCCTATTATTTTTCACCTCTCTCCTTTTCTATTTTTCCCTTCTCTCCTTTTTTATTACTTTTCCCCTCTCCTT
>JAWWMS010000287.1:1946833-1956950 GCA_035048045.1 Chlorospingus semifuscus | reverse complement strand
TGCTATTCTATTCTTAGCCAGCCTTCTGATGAAATCCTTTCTTCTATTCTTTTAGTACAGTTTTAATGTAATATATACCATAAAATAATCAATCAGCCTTCTGAAACATGGAGTCAGATCCTCGTCTCTCCCCTCATCCTGGGACCCCTGTGAGCACGGTCACACTGAGGGTGACATTTCCCAGGGCGGGACAGCCCAGGGTAGCCGGGAGAGCAGCTGTGGCACCAAGCCACTGTGCCTCTGCTTCTCAGAGAATTCCAGGGTGCTTTGGGTTGGAAAGGACATTAAAGCCCATGCCCAGGGACACCTTCCACCATCCCAGGTGCTCCCAGCCCCATCCAGCCTGGCCTGGGACACTCCCAGGATCCAGGGGCAGCCACAGCTGCTCTGAGCACCCCGTGCCAGAGCAGCAAAATTAATTAATATTAATCAGCCCGTTTGCAAAGTGGCCCATGAATAACTGCAGATTTCCTCACCATTCCCTCAGTGGCTCTGGGGCTCCCAGGCTGCTGCCCAACCATTCCAGCTTTCCCTGCAGCTCCACAGGTGGGAGCAGGAGTGGAGCCACGGGATCCCAGCTCAGCTGCACAATTGTTGGGATGATCTGCTGCCCTGAGTGGTTTGTGGGACACAAAGGAACAAAGTGAAACCCAGCTGAAAGGATTCCCACATCTCATCCACATTTCCAGGAAGCTTTTCCCTAACGCCACGTGAGTACAGCACAAAGGGAGAAACAAAAGGAGGAGGAGGGCACCAAAAAACCAAACGAGTTTCCCATTTTTACAATGTAAAAAATATCTTTAGAAAGGCTTTTTCTCAATTAGTGCTTAAACACGAGGCTGGGCTTGCAGCAGTGGAGGGAATTGTGCACTTGGAGCTCCCAGGATGGAGGATGGAAACTGCTCCCAGCCCACTTGTGTGATCTTGCCCTCCTCTGTGTCTCCTTGAATTTAAAATTATGTGTTTATGAGGTTAGAAACTGTTTGGCAACTTGTTATTTTGCACTCGTAAATCCTTTTTCTCAGATCTCAGGGCAGTTTATAAACATGAAGGAAGCCACAAGAGCTGGGGCAGGGCTCCCCAATCATACTGGTCCAACAGGTGGGGAATGGGAGCAGGGCTTGCCCAGGATTGCACGGGACAGGGCAGCTCCTGGAGATCTGGGGAATTTCCTTCAAGGCACACTGGGGCAGGTTTGAAATACATTTAAAAAAAAAGAAAAGAAAAGAAGGAGAGACAAGGAAACGGGAAGAAACATTTTCATAGGAATGCTGTTAGAAATTCAGGCAAACTTCATTGATGGCAAACAGTACCAACAGAGTGTCACTGATCCTGGGGCAGGGACACCCTGGTGGTGCTGATCCTGGCATTGCTGATCCTGGGACAGAGACACCCCCTGGCATTGCTGATCCTGGGACAGGAACACCCTGGCATTGCTGATCCTGGCACAGGAACACCCTGGCATTGCTGATCCGGGGACAGGAACACCCTGGCACTGCTGATCCTGGGGCAGGAACACCCTGGCATTGCTGATCCTGGGGCAGGAACATCCTGTGGTGCTGATCCTGGGGCAGGGACACCCTGGCATTGCTGATCCTGGGGCAGGGACACCCTGGCACTGCTGATCCTGGGGCAGGAACACCTTGGCATTGCTGATCCTGGGGCAGGAACACCCTGGCACTGCTGATCCTGGGGCAGGGACACCTTGGCATTGCTGATCCTGGGGCAGGAACACCCTGTGGTGCTGATCCTGGGGCAGGGACACCCTGGCATTGCTGATCCTGGGGCAGGAACACCCTGGCACTGCTGATCCTGGGGCAGGAACATCCTGTGGTGCTGATCCTGGGGCAGGAACACCTTGGCATTGCTGATCCTGGGGCAGGAACACCCTGGTATTGCTGATCCTGGAGCATCCTGTTATCCCATCTGGGTACCATGACACTGCTGTGTCCTCACACTTGAAGTACAACAGGATCCTGCTATGACTGGGACACAGCTGGGAGCAAAGGACATTTCTGCTCCTCATCACTTCCATGACCCCCTTGGGAACCATGCCCTGGAGGAATCTGGATTCTCTAGCGAGCACCCCAAAGCAGAAGCTGCTCTTGGGGACAGGGAGCAGGACAGGGGCTCCTGTGGCATCCTGCTGTAGGGCTGGCACTAGCCTGGTCCTTGCCACTGCCAGGGCATGGGGAAAGGATGCACACGAATCCCAGGAGCAGCTCCCTGCCTCTGGATGTGCCCACAAACCCTGCAGATCTTCGGGTGCCTCCACTGTTAAATCACCAGAGATGCTGGAACTGGGGTGCAATTCCTTGTTTATCTCTCATTTCAGGTGCCCTTTCATTAGGCAGAACCTGGGGGCCGGCACCATTTAGGACAAGATTCGATCCATGGATTCCTTTCACTCCCACTCCCCCAGTTTAACCCGCGGTGCTCGGCACCTGCAGGGGTTAAATGAAATCTGTCACACTTGGGACACGCTGTGCCCCACAGCTTCCCCATTCCCCTGCTGACCCGCGCCTGTTTTGGTTTGTTCTGTTTTTCGGGGCAGAACTGGAACCAGCCTGGCAGCACAGACCGGACACGGGCCGGATTTGGGATCAGCTGATCCGAGCCTCATTAAAGGCGCACTCATTAAAGGCACACTCATTAAAGGCGCACTCATTAAAGGCACACTCATCAAAGCGCCCCAGGCGGCTCCGACACTGTCTGGGTGCAGCCAGCCTCCCTCCTCTCCCCTCCTGAGCCCCGTGCAGGTGCTGGGGTGTTCCAGGCTAATCAAACCCGTGCCATTTGCATATTCCAGGCTGCTTGTTAATGATCTCCTCCCAGGCTGTGTCTGGGTGCTCACTGCGGCACTGGGACGAGCATCCCAAAAGAACGAGCATCCCAAAACAACGAGCATCCCAAAACAACGAGCATCCCAAAAGAACGCAGCGCTGGGGAAGCAGGAGGGCGTGGGGATAACGGGATAACATTTGGGATGTTTGGGATGTTTGGGATGTTTGGGCTGTGGGGAGGATGGGGCAGCCGGAGGTGCAGACGAGGTGCCCGCTCTGCAGAGAGAATCGCTTACACGCTGTCTGCGAGCGCGGAGAGCGACGGGCGGCACTTTCCATTCACAGCTAATGCCCCCGCTGAAAGGACACGGATAAATAAAATAAATGCCCCGCTGAAAGGACACTGAGCCCGACTCTGCCTTGTGCCGGGAAACAATCGGGATTGGGAAACAATCGGGATTGCCCGCGGCCGCATTCCTGCCCGGAGCACATCCACCCGGACCGGAGGCCAGATGGGGCCAAAGGGAGAGGATTTGTCCACAAAACCTGGCTTAGGATCACATGGGATGGGCACCGGGATGCTCCATGTGACCCAGCCGCAGTAAAATCCTTTCTCCCAGGCAAATTTCCTGCCCCACAGGCCAGGAGCTTGGAGAGCATCTCCCAGGATCTGTGGGCTGAGGTGTTTGACAACGAGCTGCCAGGGCAGGGATGGATGGAACAGTGGGGAGAAAGCTGGGGCTGTCCCTGGATCCCTGGAAGTGCCTAAGGCCAGGCTGGATGGGACTTGGAGCAGCCTGGGACAGTGGGAGGTGTCCCTGCCCATGGCAAGGCTGGCACAGGATGGGATTTAAGGCTCCTAAGGGTTGGATCTTCTGGCTGCTCCAGAAGGAGCCACTCACCCTGCTGGCACCCCCTGCCCTGGCTGAGGCTGTTTTTAGGAGATGCCAGGACTCCCAGGCAGTGTCCATTAACCAGGTCTTTTGCCAGTGGAATTGTCTCTCTGCATTTGGGAGAATTCTGGATGCAGACACTGGGTGGGTGCTGGGCATGGAAGTGGGGAATATCTAGGATCCATCTCCCCTGTGGCAGCTAATGTAAGGAAGGGGAATCCCATCGTGTAACAAGAAGAAAATAAAGTGTGATTAGAAGAACAAATGCATTCCTGTTAACACCAGCTTGTGTGGAAAAGCATCGGAGAGGCTTCCATGAGGAAATTGGAGTGTCTGAGCCGAGTGACACAGGCCAAGGGAGCTGCGAAACCCCAGCACACTCACACTTCCCAGGGTGGGTTTCTGTTTCAGTTTGGAAAGACAGGAGTCTGCTAAGGAAGGCAGGAGCCTCCCCTGAAATGGAGAATGTAAACCCTCCCCACCCCTCTGAATTGCTATAAATTTTAAATTAAGAAATACGGGAGCAGGAAATAACAGTTCTTTAATAGGGGAGAAAATAAAAGGATAAAATAAAGAAGATCCAGGGGAAGAGGCAGCTGCTGTTCCTCTGGGGAATCCCATGGAGAAGCTGTGCTGGTGTTCCAGAATCTCCAGATTATATCCAGGCGGGAATGCTTGGCTCCTCCCTCTGGGCTCACATCTCCCAGTGGGATGCTGCAGTTCTTATCAGCCATGCAGGGACATTCAATGGCTGTTATCAGCAGATGTCCCCCCAGAGGGAGGAGTGATTGTGGAAGAGATAAGGAAACTGCCCACTTGACAGAAGACAGCTGCCATACAGATGGCAAACAGAACACATCTTGCTTTGCAATCTGGGACATCTCCTCTCTGGTTAAAACAATTGTTCTTGTCTTTTGCTTGTGTTTGGATCAGAAAACCCACGTTCCCTACCGAGACAGCAAAATGACCAGGATCCTGCAGGATTCCCTGGGGGGGAACTGCAGGACCACCATCGTCATCTGCTGCTCCCCCTCCGTCTTCAACGAGGCCGAGACCAAATCCACCCTGATGTTCGGCCAGAGGTGAGTCCCATGGGATCAGCCTGGATGCATCCCTCCTCCCTTGGAATCCACAGCTTTTTTTTGGTAAAAAAAATCTGAGAGCTTCAGAGAGCTGGCTCTTTATTCCCAGTGATTCCAGGAAAATCCTCCAGGAAAATCGAGGTTAATGTTGGAGCAGCTGCTCTGCTTGGGACCACAGTGGGGTTGAAAAGTGGGAAGGATTGGGCAATCCATGGAAGAATGTCTATAAGAAATTCTTGAATTCCTTCCTGGTTGATTTTCCTGCAGAAAAGTTAAGATGTTATCTTAATTCCTTGGAATTTTATGGGAAAGATAAAATCACTGGGCAGTTTCCTGTGGAAAAATTCAGTCTTGCTTTATTGGAGACTTCAGAAAATCCAAATTTTGTTTTATTTGTCTAGTAGCAGAAAGGAAAACACCAGCAGGTTAGGACTGTGCAAAATAAAATTTAGAACACAATATATTTGTCTGGCTGTGAAAATGGGTTTTTTTCCACCAAATCTCACTTTTGGCCTGCTAAGAAATGTAAAGGCACTGGGCAATTTTCTGTGGAAAAATTCAGTTTTGCTTTATCTAACAGTGCTGTTGATGCTTTTGAGAGTTGTCTTCTCCTTCAATTCCACCTCAGGGATCATTGTTATGGCTGTAAAAATATCTCTAAAAATTAGGAAAATTAAAGAGTGTGGGCTCTGTGATATTGACAGCTTTGAGAGCTTGCCATGGTAGCTCACGGATCTGATGTTTATAGGATCTGGACAATTTAGCAACAAAAATTATGGAAGGATCCAGAGGGAAATTTCTCTTCCTTGTGTGTTTATTGACAAGAGTGATACGAAATACATTGGGAAGGTTTGCAGAACTAGGTCAGGCTCATTATGTAATTACTGCTTTTGTGGTAATTGAGGAGAACTGGGATCCTTTGGAAAATTACTTGTTTTGTTTGATTTGTGTAGTAGCAGAAAGGAAAAATACTGGCAAGTTAGGAGAGTTTAAAGAGAGGTGAACAGTTTGAGGATACAATAGCTTTGTATTTATTTAAAATTGGGATGTTTTCCACCATGTGGAGCTTCTGGACTGCAAAAAGAGGCAGTGGCCATGAGCAAAATCAGGTTAAAGAGGTCCTTTGTAGGTTTTTTCCCCCCTGTTGTGAGCTGAACATGGTTTTTAGCTATTGAAGATCCAAACTTGTACTGATCAGATCATGTGTTGAGCAAAACCAGTCACCCTGAGATGCAGGAATGAAACCAAGAGCATGAACAACTCTGAACTGCAGCTTCCAAGTTCAGTTTCAGTTTACATTCCCTTTGGCTTCATTCCTCTTTCCATAATGAGTAAAATTTACCCTTTTTTGGGGCAAGGCAGTTTTCTGACTGGCTCTGCACACCCTGGCTAAATATTCAACAGTTTCCTGGGAGGAGGAACATTTTGGGGATGATCCTCACCAGGATGGCAGTGCAAGAACTGGGAAAACAGGGAAATATTTGTGAGGCACTCCTCATGTTCAGCAATTGAATTTCCAGGAATTCTGAATTGTCAGGAAGGAAATAATTTGTATTTACCTGGGAGGACTGGTGCTCTGTGCAGAGCAGCCCATGGATTATCCATGCACAACGTTCTCTGGCAGGATTTTGGGTGGGAATGGTGGGAATGGGGGTTTTTTTCCAGGCTCTTGGGTTGTTGTGTCTCATTTTTCTGATGTGACACCACTGAGGAGCTCAGTGGCATTAAAGGGAAGGTCCATGACTCATGGCCGATTGCTGATTTTTCCTGGGAAAAGTAAGAGTTATGTCACCATTGAAATAAATGTCAGGGATGAAATCCATCTTCAGAGGAGCTCTTGTACCAATCAAACTGTACAAGTGCTCCTTTGATAGTAGTGAATCAGCTTTTTCTTTTTCTACTCCATCTTTCCTCATGTTTTTATCTCATTTTTAATTGTGATTGTCAGTAAGGGCTTCATCCATCATCAGGAGAACCTTCCTGGTGTGGTGGGGATTTTTTATCCCTGGTCCAGTTAAATGAGTGGAAACTTGAGCTGTGCTTTTAGCAAAGTGTAAACCCTGACCATTAGGAAATTATTTTAAAAGCACAAGGTTATTTTAAAAATACTTTTAAGGTAATAAAATTCCTGCTTGCCACAGAGTGCAAATCACTGGAGCTTTATAAACTGCTGAGGGTTTATCTGTTATCCTTTTCCTTATCTGCTTTATTCAACAGCACTGGAGGCATTTGAAGGGACTCAGTGTCTGAGCAGTGAAGGGCAAAGATCTGAGGCTTTCTTAATTCATAGTGATTGGTTTGGTTTCCCTTTTCAGTGTGGATTTGCTGGAGTAGGTGCTGGCCATTGTTTTCTGCTTGCTTTGCATTTCCTGGCTCAGTTGGTTGGGTTGGGTTGGAGCTGAGCACTTTCAGAATAATACAGTGGTGGTGGCTGTTAGGAGGCTTGAAATTTGGGATATTTTTGCCTAGGGAGGCAGGAACTTTTTTCCTTTCCTCTTTCCTTTTTTCCTTTCCTCTTTCTTCTTTCCTTTCCTTTTTTCCTTTCCTCTTTCTTCTTTCCTTTCCTTTTCCTCCTTTCCTTTTCCTTTTCCTTTTCCTTTTCCCATTCCTTTTCCCATTCCTTTTCCCTTTCCCTTTCCTTTTCCTTTTCCCATTCCTTCTCCTTTTCCCTTTCCCATTCCTTTTCCTTTTCCCATTCCTTTTCTTTTTCCCATTCCTTTTCCCTTTCCTTTTCCCTTTCCCATTCCTTTTTCCCATTCCTTTTTCCCATTCCTTTTTCCCATTCCTTTTTCCCATTCCTTTTTCCCATTCCTTTTCTTCTTTCCTCTTTCTCTCCTCTTTCCATTCCTTTTCTCTCCTCTTCCTTTCCTCTTCCTTTCTTTTTTCCTTTCCTCTTTCCTCTCTCTTTCCTCTTCTCTTCCCCGCCCCCAGGCACTTCCAGGGATGGGAAATCCACAATTTCCCAGTTTATTCCCCTCTGTATGATGGAAAAATCCCCAATCCCCACGGCTCCACTGGGATGAAAACCCCAAAGCAGCTGCCCTGGGATTTGTTTGCAGGGCCAAGACCATCAAGAACACGGTGTCTGTGAACCTGGAGCTGACAGCAGAGGAGTGGAAGAAGAAGTATGAGAAGGAGAAGGACAAAAACAAGAGTTTAAAGAATGTCATCCAGCACCTGGAGCTGGAGCTGAACAGGTGGAGGAATGGTAGGTGCCAAAAATTGGGAACTGGATGTGTCTGTGTTGAATTTTTGGCCTAAATCACAATTTTTATTAATTGTGTCTGCCCACTGCATCTAAATTCACATTATAACTCACAGTTCATAATAATAATGGAAGGTGAGTAAGCAAAAACCAGCAGCCATTTGTGGTAGAAACCAGTGAAAATGCCAAAATTGATGATTTCAGGGTAGAGAACACAGGAGGCATCACTAATGTTAATATTGTTAATGATAGTAATAAAAAAAGGAAAAATGTCATTATATTTGGGGTGTTTTTTTTTAATAACTCTGCTCCTCAGGCATGAGAATCATTGTGCTTTAAGGTAATTGGACCTTGGGTTTGGGGAATTTTTATAATTGAATTTCACATTAATTAGCCCTTTAGTACAATGACAGGGAGCGGCATCTGCTTAGAAGAATCACCATTTGTCTGCTCCTGTGGCTTCTACATGAAAATTTTTGTTGAGATCAGCCAATTTTCTGATTAGAAACGTGGGGAATTGCTGTTCAGGGCAGGTTGTAACATCAGCTGTAGGATGGTACAGGAGGCAGAATATGGAGACACACAAATGAAAGAATTTTTATTGAAAACTAAATTTTAAAAATGTAATTTAATCTGGAATACTGGAAGACAATTTTAGCAAACCAGCCTTAGCTTGAATTGTTTATTTCACATTTTAAAAATTAACCAACAATAAAAAACCCAATCCAAAGCTTATTTGTTTTTACAAAAGCCTGGATGGATCCTTTTGTTTAAATATCCTCCTCCCCTCCCTGGGTGCTGCTGTTACCCAGCAGTGCATTCACAAGATTATTGATTTCTTCTCTGACCTTGTGCACTCCCATCCTCTGGAAGGATGGAGAGTTTATACAAAGGGAGCTGTCCCAGCAATCCCATCTTGGACAATATTCCACCAGTACAGCTTATTTCAGGCATTAAGGATTTATTCTACAAATTAAAAGGGTGGCAGGAAATGGGTGAGCTGAGCATTTCACCTTCCAAGTACCCAATATTTTTGTGTGTTTTACAGGCAGGAGGTTCTCATCCAATGAGTGAGAAATTACACATTGCTTTTGGGAATGTTTAATCCCAAAATGTTTATCCTGGTGGATTCTCCACAGCCTGAGGAACATTTTTTGTGTACAAGGCCCTGCATTCTAACCAAACCCACCTTTCCTTCCCTGCTCCAACAGCAAAAAATCAATTCCCATTTCCCTCATTAATAATAGAAAATACCATCAAGCTTCCAGAAATAGGGCAGGAAACATTTGGAGTCAAGTACCTTGAGGGAGGTGATGCTGCTTGATTTCAAATTCCACTTTTACCATGCTTTCAGCTGGGGAAAAAAAAAATCATCCTGTGCTTTTTCTTGCCCTTTTTGTTTTGCTCTGGGGCCTCACTCAGCCTTTCTGGGCTCTGGTCTATTGGTCCTGTTGACCTGTTCCCCTGCCAGTGAGATAAACTGGAAAAAGGAATGGCTGGTAAAGCATTCAGGAGCTAAAATATTGGAGTTTTTTCCTGGAAAAGGAATAAAACTGTAACTTTCCCACCCCTTGAGCAATGTGTGCAGCATCCAGGGGCTTCCCCAGCCTCTGGTGAGGGTGGATTTAATTTCTGCCATGAGCAGCTCACCCATCCCTCATCTCTGAGCCTGCAATTGTAGCCCAGGGCTGTTCCTGAAGGAAATATTCCTTGGGGACAGGGATGTTGTAGGGAATGTGACTGCTGTGCACAGGCAGCCTCTGGAAGTTGGTGTTTGTGCTGGAATTTCAGAGGTAAAAGTTGAATATTGTTTTAAACAGAGCTGTGCTGGTCCATCCTGGAGGAAGAGATATTTAAATGCCAGGAAATTCTAGGCTGGAATTTGGGGGGGGTTCCCTGCTTTTTTACACTTCTGTTAATCCATGGAGCTAATCCTGAGTATCAAGGGAGTGAAAGGAGAGCCAGGAGTTCTGTGCTTTCAGTGTTCAACCTGCTGCTGGATTTTATGGGGTCATCAAGGTTGGAAAAGACCTCACGGAGTCCCTGTGATGCCTTGAGAGGCTGCCCTGGAGCAGAGGCTGGGCAGAGTCCCAGAATAAAGCAGGGATTCATTCACAGCATCTCCTCCATGGATCCACCTTGGGCAGCACCAGA
>JAWWMS010000287.1:1911384-1938171 GCA_035048045.1 Chlorospingus semifuscus | reverse complement strand
TTGTCCTTGGTGCCCAGCTGGAGCAGGAATTGTTTTGTCTCCCTGCTCTGTGCACAGAGCTCACCATCCCCTAATATGAAGCCTAGACTTACACACTAAAGCAGCACAGGGGCTGAAACATAGAAAAGCCAAACCCGAGGCATCAGGAGAGGCTCAGTGTCTGGGCTCACAGCTCCCACAGTTATTCCCAGCTCAGTTTTTGGGGCCAGAGCCCATCTGGGAGTCCCTGAACTGATTAATGAGGGGTTTGAATTCCCCCAAAACAATCCACACATAGCCCAACTCCTTCCCTAGCTGACATGACTCAGAATTCCCAGAATATGAAAATACTGGCCTCTGAGGTGGCCAATTTTTGATCTGAAGTTTGGTGCACATTTTGGTCAGCCCTGCTTTGAGGTTTGCCTTTGTGTGGCTCTGCGTGCTTTGGGGATGCAGTAGAGGAGGTGACTGCTCACTTTGTCACATTTGTAGAAGAACAAAATGCTGATTTCAGAGAAAATATTTGTATGGTCATTGCTAAATGGCAGCGATGGAAACTTTCCATGGCCTGGAAAAATCTCCTTGGTGGTGTTAATGCCATCCTTGTCCATTTAAAACCCCATGAAAAATAGCAGTGGTTGAAAGTGGCTAAATCCATTTTTGAGGTGTATGAAAACTACTTGCAATACATTTTTGTTACTTTTAGTTCACTTTTTGCTGACGTCCTGCCAAGGCTCTCTTAGGCCAGCAGGAGCTCCAGCCTGTCGTGCTGCAGGGGACACAGTCCCTGCTGTCCCTGTGTGCTGCAGATTGCAGGATTGCAGCCTTTGGAGATGTCACAGCAGCCTCTGGTGGCCGCAGGAGCCAGACTGGGACGGGAAATCTTTGCAAATGGAGGCAGAGGCAGTTTGGTACGAGTTCTTGTTGGAACTGAGATGTCAGCACTTCAGGGGACAGCTGCCAGTGGAAATCAGGCCAGACTGAGGAGCTTTTAGAGAATAATCTCAAATTTGTTGGCAATTAGCATCTTTTCCAAGTGTGTCCAATCTCAGAGCAGACTGAAAATTTTGGAAGAAGTGTCATTTTTCAGGATTTTTGGGAGAAGAAGCAGCACATGTTCCCTTCCCCTTGGCAGTGCTGGGAAAAAAGGGGGAGCAGATGAAGTTGGGCTGGGTTACTGCTCAGGGAGAACCTGCACAGCTCCTCAGTGGGATATCCAGAGTTTGAAGGGACCCACAGGATCATGGATCCAGCTCCTGGCCCTGCACAGACACCCCAAAATCCCACCCTGGCCCCCCTGGAGTGCTCTCCAAACCCTCCTGGAGCTCTTGGGAATGTGCCCATTCCCTGGGGAGCCTGGGCAGTGCCAGCACCCTCTGGGGGAAGAGCCTTTCCCTGATATCCATCCTAATACCTGGATATGATATCTCTATAAGATATCCCTTCACATAAATGTGAAATATCCAAGATAAATAAAAATAAAATATGCAAGATAAAAGGACAGATCAAACCAAAGATTCTGAAGGAAGGTATCTCCTTAGTGTAATAAGCACTCATTGCTTTGTGCAAAGATCCCAATTCTGATTTTTCTGTCCTCCAAATCTGAGTTTTAAGTTTTCAGAAGTAACTTATGATCTTCTCCCCTGCTCCAAACTCTCTTTCTGAAATGCCCCCTGGCCTGTGAAGCCATCCCAGACCCCAGCCCCAGGCTGCAGGCTGGTTCCCAGAGCAGGAGCAGCTCTGGGTGCCAGCAGCTGGCCATCCCTGTGTGCTCAGCTGGCAGACGTGAACGGGGTCATCGAGGAGGAGTTCACCATGGCCAGGCTCTACATCAGCAAGATGAAGTCGGAGGTGAAGTCCCTGGTGAACAGGAGCAAGCAGCTGGAGAGCGCCCAGATGGACTCCAACAGGAAGATGAACGCCAGCGAGAGGGAGCTGGCGGCCTGCCAGCTCCTCATCTCCCAGGTGGGTCTGCCCCTGCCTCTCCAGGCCGTGGGGATCTCCAGCTGGGCTGGGGAGAGGCTTTTAGGGGGAGGTGAGAGATGAGAATTTGACTTCGAGTTTTCAGGAGGTTGATTTATTATTTTATGATATGATATGATATGATATGATAGCGTAGCATAGCATAGCATATCATATCACATTATTATATCACATTATTATATCACATTACGCTATATTACGCTATATTACGCTATATTACACTATATTACACTATATTACACTGTATTACGCTGTATTACGCTGTATTACGCTGTATTACGCTGTATTACGCTGTATTACGCTGTATTACGCTGTATTACACTATATTACACTGTATTACACTGTATTATATGAAATTATATGATATTATACTATGTTATACTGGGTTATACCAGGTTATACTGTGTTATACTAGGTTATACTATGTTACATTATATTACAGTATAGTATAGTATACTATTATTATAGTATACCATATTTTATTTATTATTTTATGTTTTTATATGATATTATATGATAGCATATATATATGATTTTTTATATGCTATTATATGATAGCATATATATTATGTGATAGCATAGCATATCACATTATATTATATTATACTATATTATATGAAATTATATGATATATCATATCGTATTATATTATCTTACATTATATTACATTATACTATATTATACCACATAGTATTATATTATATTATACTACATTATACTACATAGTATTATGTTATGTTATATATTATAGTATATTATATTATAGTATACTATAGTATAGAATATTGTAGTGTATTGTATTATATTACATTACACTACATTATAGTGTATTATTATAGTGTATGCCAGTATAGTATATTATATATATGTAATATACTATACCATATATATTATATATATATAATATACTACACCAGTATAGTATAGTATAGTATAGTATATATATTGGATTATAGTATAGTAAATTATAGTATAGTATAGACTCACTCTTAGCTCCTTCCCAGCCATTCTGCTGTGAGTTCTCCCAGCCATCCCCTCTGGGTGTGGAAATTCTCTGTTCCCTCTCCCTTCCATGGGCCGGTTGTCCCTGAACTCCCAGGGCAGGGCAGTGCTCCTCCCCTCTCACTGCTGTTGCTTGTCTTTGAAGCACGAGGCCAAGATCAAATCCCTGACAGACTACATGCAGAACATGGAGCAGAAGAGGAGGCAGCTGGAGGAGTCCCAGGACTCCCTCAACGAGGAGCTGGCCAAGTTACGCGCTCAAGGTACAGCTCTGGGTCTCATCATTTCTGTCTTGGGACACTCAGTTTTGTGTCTTAGTGATGTGAGAAACTATAAAACCCCCACACGGGTCCTTTATCAAACAGCACCAATCAGTCTTGCTGAATATTCTGTAAAATTCTGGATTTCTGAATTTTAATATTCTAATAATTCTAATATTCTTTGAAATAAGGATTTATCTAAATTTCACTTGTCCCTCTGCAACATCCCTGCCTCATTCCCTGCTTCCCTCAGATGTGCACAAGTAGTGTCTTTCCTGGCTGATTTCAATTTTAAGGCTTGGTTTTCCCCTTCCAATTGAATGTGGAAAATGTGTAGGTATCAAAAGAAGCTCTTGTAGCTTTGCTAAGCTCCTGGGTTATATCAATTTATAACCTCGCAGCCTTAAAATCACTCTGGATTTCTGCACAAGGGATTTTCCCTCTCTAGGGAAGCAGCAGGTGGGGACAAGACTTTTTATTTAAAAAAAAATAATTTATCATCTCCTGCATTGTTAGAACAGAATCTTTATTCCATTTCCTGGAATAAATTAAATTTATTTTAAAATCTAAAATTTAAAATTAAAACTGTTTCCACCTTTAAACAGAAAAAATGCATGAGGTCAGCTTCAAGGACAAGGAGAAGGAGCACCTGACACGACTCCAGGATGCAGAGGAGATGAAGGTAGCTTGGCACAGTGGAAATTTTGAAGGAATTTCTTGGTGAGATTGTTCATTGGGGTGGAATTTTGTCTTCCTGTTCACATGGCCAAAAATTACATTGATTCACCTCTGTGTTACACTAATTTTTGCTGCTGGAGCTCTGCTGGAAGTCAATTTGCTCAGTAGTGAATGAGGCTGCTGGGGTTAATATCATTTAGGTACTTATAAATTTGATTTTAAAAGAGGCTGCTTCCCCAAAGTTCTGCTGGAATTCTGATTATCTCCTGGGAATAATAATAAAATATATAAATCCATTTTCTGGTATTTTTCCTTTTGAATGCCAGGAAATGTTTGCAATAATGAGTTGTTCTGATGGGGTTGCACATTTCAGACAAGGGAAAATGCAGTTTTACGAGGACAGTGATAGAGGTTTGTCAGCTGCAGAACTTTTCCCTCCATCATAAAAATTTTGAGTGATGAAAGCAGTTGTAAAGTGATTAAAGCAGCTGTGATTAAAGTGGTTGTACCTTACAGCTCCGAGGAAAAAAGCAAAGTTTATGTTAGCAGTCTCAAGACATAAATTGAGTTTTTCCTGTTGCTTGAGGCATATTTACTCCTAGAATTTAAATTTAAATAACAATTTCAATTGCAGGGCTGTGGATAAACAATTCTCAGAGGTTTGGGTTTCATTTCTGTCACAGGTAGAGCTGTACAAGTATTTTCTGAGTGAATAAACGGGAAATAAGAGAGGATTGGTGTAAAATCAGTGGCATTTGTGGCCAAGCCCTGGGTTTTCATGGGGCACTTTTTGCAAGAAAGAGAGTCAAAATTGTTGTACATCTGTTGCTAAAAATGGAATTAAAAGGTTGGATGAGCAGGGACAGAGTTCAGTGATGCCAGAAGGAAATGGCAGGCAGGTTCCTGGGTGGATTTGGTGTTTCCCCTCAAATCCAGAGGCTGGGTGAGAGGGAGCTGTGTGTCCCTGGGCTGCTCTGATTCCCACTCTGTGTCTGCAGAAGGCGCTGGAGCAGCAGATGGAGAGCCACAGGGAAGCCCACCAGAAGCAGCTGTCCAGGCTGAGGGATGAGATCGAAGAGAAGCAGAAAATAATCGATGAAATCAGGGAGTGAGTTCACTCTCCACCCCTCCTCTGTCCTGAGATGCTTTGGGTTTGCTTTTCTTGGGTTTGATTGATGTTTCTTTGCAAGTTCTGCCCTTACACGCAGCAGCCAACCCTGTAATTATTTTGCAGGGTGGATTACAGTGCCTAATTCTTTATTGGGGAGCTCTAACAAGGCCATAAAATCATAGGGAGTTTATAAAAAAGGGTGATGTTGCACCTGCAGGTCAGCAGGTGAGAGGAGCTTGGAGGAGAGCAGGTTTTAAAGGATCATGGAATCATTTGGGTTGGAAAATCCTTTAAGGTGTTTGAGTTCAGCCACCACTGAACCACGTCCCCAGAAAGGTTTTGAGATTCTCACAGCAGCCAGTCCTGCCCCAGACCTTCTGAGAGGCTGACTGACTCCAACAGCTCCCATTTTCACACATTTTTATATTTTTTCCTCACACACCAATGTGACTCTGTTATGTTTTGCTCCTGTGTTCTTCTTTTTCTAAAATTTAGTCATTCTTTTATCATATTTGTGTATGGCCAAAGATTATTGTAGGGAAATGAGGAAGCAAGGCAGAAAGATGCCAACAACAATTTGGGTCCTTCTTTAAGGCAAACAAAACAAACCACTGAATTTAGCCCTCCAATATTTTAAAATAACGTCCTTCAGGTTCTTTATGCTTCATTTCTTCCAGAGTTTTTCAGTAGAGAGTTACAGCTTTACTTTTCCTCTGCCCAATCCCATTTTGTTCCCTCCCTTCCTCCTGAGCTGGGCTGACTTTTCCTTTCTCATTTCCAGCATGAACCAGAAGCTGCAGCTGGAACAGGAGAAGCTGAGTGCTGATTATGATAAATTAAAAATCGAGGACCAGGAAAGAGAAATGAAACTGGAAAAGCTCATGTAAGTGCACAGTTTGGTATCCCTGAACCTCTTCATATGTGGAAAATGTGCTAGGGAGAGGGATTTGTGTTGGAATATTCACACTGAAAATATCATTTCAGTAGCAAAGCCAGCAGGAGCTACTAATAAATAATTACCCATTACTCTCTATTTTTATATCACAAGCTTCTCAATACTGGCTTTGATAACTACCAAATAGAGATCATTAGAGCTCTGATTTTATAAAATATCTCAGCAGGTCTTAAATCTCTCATTCCTTAATACACAGCAAAACAAGCATGAAAGAAGTTGGGAATTTTTGGTGGGGTTTGGTGATTTTTTGGGGGGTTTTAAAATTGTTTGAGTAAAAGCCTTTCCTGGAAATGAGAGAGAAAAATCCCATGTGTGGACACAAAGATGGAGGGGGTGACTCAGCCCTTCCAAGTGATAAAATTGGATGTTTGGGGCAATCAAAAGCATAATTAGAGATGTGTAATTTGCTGCCACCTGCAGATGTGCAGCTCCAGGTGGATGCTGTTGATTCTCCTCTGTTTATTTGGATTGATTTGTGTTCCATGTTGTGATCTTTCCAGACTCCTTAATGATAAAAGGGAACAAGCAAGAGAAGACCTTAAAGGGCTGGAGGAAACAGTGGTAGGTCTTAATTACACTTTATTCAGCTTTTCACCCTATATCTGTATACCCTGATACATATTTTAATTTTTGAGTAAACAGCTTTGAACTACCTAAATTAAAATTTAAAAATGTTGTTTTTAGCAGTTTTGGATAAATTGTTCTCTTCAGTTTGGTTTTGGGGCTGGCTGGGGTTTATTTTGTGCATTCAGAGTGATTCCTGGAGAGAAAATCCAGAGTTCTTTTCTCCTGTTACCAACTCAAATCCAAGGAGAACTTTTACACCAGAGCATCTACTATGTCCTAGTCATTTGTGCTTTTCTAAAAATTATTGGTTTGTTATTTTTATTCCAGGCAAGGGAGCTTCAGACTCTTCACAATCTGCGCAAGCTGTTTGTCCAGGATCTTACCACCCGTGTTAAAAAAGTAAAACTCTGCTCTTTTAAACCCAAATCTTCTCATTTATGTGCAGTATTCTTGTGATTTGCTGGAAGCCTTTAGTGCATGCATTTACAGAATGGCATAATGTCTTTTTTAGTAGCAGTGAAAAACAAGATTAAAGTTGTTCTGATGTCTATCAGCTTTTATTTGGTCCTAATTAGATAAGGAAAATGTTGGTGGGTGA
The DNA here is from genome assembly GCA_035048045.1 of Chlorospingus semifuscus. Taxonomy (NCBI): domain Eukaryota; kingdom Metazoa; phylum Chordata; class Aves; order Passeriformes; family Passerellidae; genus Chlorospingus; species Chlorospingus semifuscus. Next base: position 1,931,038 of record JAWWMS010000287.1, on the reverse strand, counting down.
GGGAAGTGAATTTATCCAGTGCAGTTCAGCTACAAAATTCTCAAAGATGATGACCTTCAGAAATTATTTAGTATAGCTTGATTTTCCTATTCAGGATTCCCCCATAATTGTTCAGTCAAAATAGCTTGGTTTTTTGGGTAAGGGGAAATGTGATTTCTCAAAATCAAACAAAGAGTTAAAATAATTTCTCTTAAATTTGGAGCTCTGTAAGATTTTTCTGCCTTTGGGGAGCTCAGATTTGCCAAAGAGCTGAGCTTCCCCTTGAGTTTGTGCCTGGCCTTTCTGAGTGCTGCAATTTTGTATGCAGAGTGTTGAACTGGATAGTGATGATGGAGGTGGAAGCGCTGCGCAGAAGCAGAAAATTTCCTTTCTTGAGAACAACCTGGAACAACTTACAAAGGTTCACAAACAGGTAAAGGCTCCTTTTCCTTCCTTTTTTTCCTTCCTTTTTTCCCTTCTTTTTTCCCTTCTTTTTTCCCTTCTTTTTTCCCTTCTTTTTTCCCTTCTTTTTTCCCTTCTTTTCTCCCTTCTTTTCTCCCTCCTTTTCTCCCTCCTTTTCTCCCTCCTTTTCTCCCTCCTTTTCTCCCCTCCTTTTCTCCCCTCCTTTTCTCCCCTCCTTTTTTCCTCCTCTTTTTTCCCTCCTTTCTTCCTTTCTCTCCTGCCCTCCTCTCACCTTTGCCCCCTTTCACTCATATCCCTCTTGTCCTTCTTCCTCCTTTCCCTCCTTTCCTTCCCTCCCTGCATTAAAACTTGCACTTTTTGAATATTTGCAAGGGTAATTTTGGAAGGTAACCTGTGCTGTCTGAGGAAAAGGTGCCACTAAACTCCTTGGAATTTGGAGTTAGAGCTGCTCTTCCCACTCTCTGTACTTCTAGAAATATAGTAAATAAGGACATTTATTTTCTCTGAAAGTAGAGCTGATTTGGCAGTAGGAAATACATACAAATAGCTGTTTTCTGTATGGATGGTGCATCCCCAATTTGACTCCTGGCCTGAGGCTGCTCAGAGGCACCCAGCAGAGTTTTCAATGAAAACAATAGAATTGGGGTTTTCTGTGCAGCTGAAGGGCTGGTGCCTCCCTGGGGTGCTGAGGTTGGCAATTTCTGGGCCTGTCCATTTGTGTGTTCTCCCTCCTTCATGGAATTACAGTTTCATACAGTCCCAGATCTGGAATTAAAGCCCATCCACTCCCATCCCTGCCATGTCCCACACCTTCCACTATCCCAGGCTGCTCCAAGCCTGGCCTTGGACACTTCCAGGGATCCAGGGGCAGCCCCAGCTTCTCTGGGCACCCTGTGCCAGGGCCTCCCCACCCTCACAGGGAATAATTTCTCCCTAAATCTCCTCTCCCACTATGCTGGAGCTGTGTGCCACTCTTCAGGTGCACACCACAGAGCACTAAAGCTGTTTTGATTTCTTTTCTGAGCAGTGGCATTACACTGTGCACTGCACTCTCCTGAGCTGTATTAGTGACCCACACTCCCAGATCTGCTTTAATTACTCCTGTGGAAGTGCCCAAAGAGCAGGAAGTGCTGGACTGTGACAAGTGTCTGCTAAGGTTTGGGGTTTTCAGATTCCCAGGGAACAGATGGTTTCAAGACCTACTTTCTAAATGTGGAAACTGGGACGTGTTCAGAGTGGTTTTTCTTTTACCATTTTGCCTTTTTTTTTCACTCGTTTCATGCATCTGCTGGGTTTCAAATATGGATTTTTATAGCTCTCATTAGCGTGTATTTACTCAAAATCAACTTGGAATCCACATCTTGTAGGAAACTTGCAAAGAAAAGTGACATTGGACTTGATACCATCCTGCTTGAATTTTGTATCATAACTATTTCACACAACAAGGGTTCAGCACTTGCAGAAAAAGCACATTGTGGCAATGTTTTTTTAGCTTGTTTGTGTTTTTCTCCAGCACTAAGCCTGGCCCAGCAGGTGTAAAATGCTCTGATTGTTAAACAACGTGTGAATGTCAGGACATGCTGTTGCTTTGCTGCATTATTAATGTGGTTGTTAATCCACTTTTCTCTCCAGAAGAGGGAGAGTCACTCCTTTGGAGCAGGTTTCTGTTGACTTCCAGCAGTGGTGTAATCTGTTCAGTAGAAATTGGGCTGGATTTTCTGCCTGTTTGCATCAGTTTTGTGTTTATTAAAAATCAATCCTCTCTTGGCTGTTGCTGCATGAGAGATCAGATGTGATTTGTATAATTGATAGACCTCGCTCAGGTTCACGTTAAACTGAGGAAGTGCACCAATTCAAAGTTGTATGTAATCATTATATTTGCAGTTAGAGGCCTAAAAGTGATTTCTCAGTAAAGTTCCCAGTTTTCCCACATGGCTGAGTAGGGAACACACTGAACACATTGGAACCACTGGAAATGATGAATTTGGGGTGATCCCTGGTGATGTCTGTAAGACATATTCAGGCATTATTATTTTAAAATAATGAGATGATCAAGGATTTGCACAATCCTGGAGATTTCTGTGTGCTGAGGAAATGTACAGCTTCTGCTGCAGTTTTTGATGTGTAGAGAAACTAAGATTTTTACATTAATTTCTAGAAGAAACCTATTTAATTTTACTACACGTGGCATGGAGTGCAACAAGTAGCATTTCCTCTCTCCTTGTGAGGGGACTTCTGCCATTTCTCTGAGGAGATTTTTGCCACTTTCTTTTGACCTTGTGGGTCCATTCCAGCTCAGGTTATTCTCAATTTCTCTTTAAATTAAGCTTTTCACATTAATTTTTGGAAAAAATCGGTTTAATTTTAGTACATGACACATGGAGAGCATGGTGGCATTTTCTCTCCGTGAGGTGACTTTTCCCGCCATTTCTCTGAGGAGACTTTTGCCACTTTCTTTAGACTTTGTGGGTCCATTCCAGCTCAGGATATTCTAAATTTCTCTTTAAACTAAGCCTTTCACATTAATTTCTGGGAGTAATCTGTTTAATTTTGGTACACAAGGAGTGTAGAGCAACCAGTGGCATTTCCTCCCTCCTTGTGAGGGGACTTACCCCGCCATTTTTCTGAGGAGATTTTCACCACTTTCTTTACACTTCGGGCGTCCATTCCAGCTCAGGATATTCTAAATTTCTGTTTAAACTAAGATTTTCACATTAATTTTTGGAATAAATCTGTTTAATTTTAGTACATGACATATGGAGAGCATGGTGGCATTTTCTCTCTGTGAGGGGATATTTCCTGCCATTTCTCTGAGGAGACTTTTGCCATTTTCTTTAGACCTTGTGGGTCCATTCCAGCTCAGGACAATCTAAATTTCTCTTTAAACTAAGATTTTTACATTAATTTCTAGAAGAAATCTGTTTAATTTTACTACATCTGGCATGGAGAGCAACCAGTGGCATTTCCTCTCTCCTTGTGAGGTGACTTTTCCCGCCATTTTTCTGAAGAGATTTTCACCACTTTCTTTAGACTTTGGGGGTCCATTCCACCTCAGGGCATTCTAAATTTCTCTTTAAACTAAGATTTTACATTAATTTCTAGAAGAAATCAGTTTAATTTTAGTACATGACACACGGAGAGCATGGCGGCGTTTTCTCTCTGTGAGGGGACTTTTCCCGCCATTTCTCTGAGGAGATTTTCACCCCTTTCTTTTTACCTCCTTTAACTTTGCACGGCTTTCCCCACAGCTGGTACGTGATAATGCAGATCTTCGTTGCGAGCTTCCTAAGCTGGAGAAACGCCTTCGAGCTACGGCAGAGAGAGTTAAGGCCCTGGAGAGTGCACTGAAGGAGGCCAAGGAGAACGCCATGCGCGACCGCAAGCGCTACCAGCAGGAGGTGGATCGCATTAAGGAGGCCGTGAGAGCCAAAAACATGGCCCGGAGAGCACACTCTGCCCAAATTGGTGAGGACATGGAGCTAAAGGGGCTGCCCATGTGCTTCAGGCTCGGGCTGGTTGCTGCGGGTTGAGGGGAGGGAGTAAAACATAGGGGCTGCTTCTCCTCTGCTGCACAGGAATCTTCAAAGGCCTTGTTTTTTCATGGAATTTGCCCCACCTCGAGTTTAAAGAGGCTCTGCAGTTCCACTGGGTAAATAAAGGGCATAATGGGTCTTGTGTGCCCTTCTAGTGACCTGAAAACTTGTCTCCTTAAATTAGTCGCTCACTTTCTTCCTCCTCCTCCCCCTACACGCTCCCTCTCTGCTTTCATTCTTTCCTTGCCTTTCTGGACCTTGTCCATTTCTCTTTTTTCCCCCTGATTACTCCTCCATGTGATTTAATTCCAAAAAGTCTTTCTTTGTACTTCAGATATTGATATATCTCCGAGGCACAATGCAGTGTGTGCACACAACAGAGGAATGGGGCAATTCTTGGAATGATTTGTTGGGATTAAACAGGATAATGGTTTAGATGGAGATGACAATATTGGAGTATTAAATCCTGAGGGAGAATCACGCAGCACAAAGTGTCACCTCCTGAATGCTTCCTCTTGTAGGGAGCCATCCAAGCTTTGTCTTGACATCTTCTGGAATGGTGTAAATTGGACATAAAAAGTGCCTCACTGCCCAGCAAGTGACTTCCCTCTGCTGTTGGACAGTCCATAATCTTTGCAGATCCAATTCATGGGAAGGTGGAAGGGCTCTGCCAGCAGGAAAATGGGTCTGCTAGAAGGAAAAGGGATCTGCTAGCAAGAAAATGGGTGTATTTGTTGTTGGCCAAGACAGGGAGTGCTGTGTTCTTCACAGCTGGATCAGAAACCACTGAGTTGGGAAACAATGGGGTTTCTCTTGGAGGAGAAGGGGAGGTGGGAAGTTAAAATGGGAAAGCTAAAATGTCCTGTTTGGTCCCTCCTTGCCCTGTGCAGCCAAGCCCATCCGCCCTGGTCACTACCCAGCGTCTTCTCCGACGGCCGTCCACGCCATCCGAGGGGGAGGCATGTCCAACTCCAGCTACTACCACAACACCAAATAAACGAGAGGTAAGGCCAGAGTCACTTACTCACCTCTTCTCCCACTGATCACTCAGTTCCCTTATATTTCATCTTGCTTTTAGGAGACACACAGCAATTGTTTTTCTATTTTTAGTAGTTGTTTGCTGATATTTACAATACTCATTAATTGAGTGCCTGCTAAGAGGTTTTGCCAGCTGCTGAGGAGAGGTTTTATTTTTAATGACTTAGCACTTTTAAGTTTTTTAAAAACTGCTCTCGTAAATCTGGATTGAAATTCACACCTAGAAGCATGAAACTCATGTAGTAAAAAAGCAGATCCAGAGGTTCTTTCTGCCAGCATCACCTTCTGCTTTCCGTACCATGGATGTGTTTCCATGTTGGGATATTCCAGCCTGGGAGAGGGGTAGGGCAGCTTTCAGTGGCAGCAAGAGACATCTCCAAATTTGAGTGTCACCATTTGGCACACTTGGAACTCTTAGTTCTCTTCATGGATTAAAAAAAACAAACTAAATATTTTACTTTAATTGCCAGGGCTTGAGAGTTTCTTGTAAGCAAAAGATGAGCAGCATATTCCCAAGAGTCTGTTCCATGGACTCCATCCTCCCATTTCTTTCTTTAAATGCTCATTGGAGAGATTTTATAAATATAATATATATATTATAATATAAATAAATGCTTATTGGAGAGATTTTATATCTGCATTATTTTAGATGATCACTTTATGCCACAGACATGCCAAGAGCCGGATGGCAGCGAGTGGCTGTGAAAAGCAGCCTGGGGACAGCAAACTTGTCCCTCCAAGTCTGGCTTTTTGCCTTCCATGAGGATTAATTCTGTCTCACATCTCTCTTCATGGTCTGTGGTCTCCTTGAGGCATTCTCGGGTGTTTTTAGGTTTTTTTTGGGAATGTTTCATGTCAGGCTTGCATGCCAAGCATCCATCACGCCACACTCAAGCTGTTATTGTGCTGGGGGATTGTTCCTGCTCATTGGGTTTGCCATGAGCTTCCAGCAACAAATATTTCCTCTGTGGATAAATTAGGGCAAGGCCCTGCTGAGTGGTTTTGTCCATTCTGGTCTGAAATTGGCTTTTCCACCTCAGGAGTGAGGTGCCTCTGTCCATCGGCTTCATTGCATTCCCACCTCTGTGACCTGGCAAAGAGTGGGGTACAGAGCCTTGTCAAAGATTTCTAAACATTTCTTGTAACAGCTACTCTGAGGGGAAAAAGCTGCCACCTGCCTCAAATAAATGCACCTTTAATTTACCAGCTGCAGTGAAATGAAGAGTCAGACTCAAACAGGCCACAGTTGTCAAGTGAACAACTGTAGATTAATAAAAGGTATTAATGAAATGACCACACTTCAAACCAGATTGGTTTGTAATAACAAGGCAGGATTGTGGAAGTCAAGAAAAAGCAATCAGGAGGCATAAAATACTCACCAGGTATTTCAGATGCTGAGGTTTAGGTTTGAGGGCTGTGGAGATGAGCAGGTTCAGGCCATGTTGCAGAGGAGCACCAGGGAAAATGAAGCTGGAGACAAAGAAGACGGAAGATCTCAGAGGAAACTGGATAAAGTTAATTGGGGTTTCTGGAAAAAACTAGGAAAAATCTGAAAACCAAATGGCAGCCCTAGAGGTTGGAATGAAGCTATTTCAACCTTGTGTTCTAGGTTTTTTGCTCACATCCAGAAATAAGTGTGGAAGGTGTAGTCCAGGAAGGCTGGGAAGTGATTGGAGAAGGTCAGTTCTCCTCAGTTTTGGTCCTTTGGTTAAGAATTTTATCGGCAAATTCCAACTATTTGCCTGCCGAAATTGGGAGTATCTGAGTAACCTGAATTCTGAGCTGGGATGGAAAGCCAGGGGTCTGAGTAAGGGTGTTAGTAAAGGTGCTGCCAGTGCAGGGAGAACTTCATCCAGATTATTTCCTGATTATTGCTGAGACATTCCTAGGCTCTGCAGAAAGTGATTTGGAATGGTGCAGCTCTACCCAGCTGGAACCAGAACAAAACTCTTTTATAGTCATTTAACAGCAGAGATATAAAATTGAGGTTCCTATTTCAATATTTGCTGAGGAGAGATTTATCTTGTGTTCATTCATTATTCACCATAAAGACACTTAGTGCTGTTAGACTGGTCAGGGGTTGTGATTGATTAACTCAGCAGATGGAAGAGAAAGAAATGTGGGTTTTAATAAAATGTACTTGTATAATTGCATATATAAAATTATAGAGTGTATTTTTATAATATTATCATATTGTATATAAAATATTTCAGGTATTTCTGTAAATACTTATTTTATATATGTGTATATATATCAGGAAAATATCTCTGTCAGGAGACAGAGAACAGAAGGATTGGTTTGAATTTGTATTTTTTCACCCTTTTGATTCTATAATTTTCAAATTCTGCTGCTGTTACTTTCCCCCCTTATTACATGAGATAAACACACACCAGCTCTTCAGCATATCCAATGAGCCAAGAGAAAAATCCCATGAAAGGAACAGAAAACTAAAGGGGGGGAAAAAAGTTAGACCTTTAGATAGTGTTTGTGGGAAATGGATTTGTAGAAAATTTTTAAAACTTGACAGAAGGTTCGCATCGTGTGTATCTGTATGTAAACTTTGAGATAAGAAATGTTGATTTAGAAATAATATGGAATAGGACAGGCATTGTTGAGAGAGAGATGGAACTAGAAACAAGTTTTAAAGGATGGTTTTTAAAAAAAGATTAGATACTTTGGAGGAATAGAACTATGAAAGATGTATTGTGGTAGGAGCCATGAGGGGTAATTTTAGGTTGGCTTTAAGGCATTTACAGTATGATGTGGTAAAAGCTGATAGGCTAAGAAACATTTCTAGTGTATTGTAATTAGGAAATAGTTGGGTTTTGGATTGTGAGGGTGTGAACTGTAATACTTGTTGAGAATTTTCTACAAATCCATTTCCCACAGTGTTTGGGTGAGACATAATTCCAGGTGGCAGAGAGTGAATCCCATCAGGAGAGTTGGCTCATTTTGTGAGACCCAAATTCCATCATTTTTTAAACGTGACTGCAGATCTTTGTTTGCTGCCCATGCCGTATGGGCGCTCTGCTTTCTAATCCCCCAAATCCACTAATTTCCCTTCCCTTTCTCGCTCTCTCTGGCAGGTCAGTTCCACTTAGCATGTTAAGGACTGTCATTAAGTCACATTAGTTTCTTTTTTGCCCCTCTCCGACCCGGTCCACGTCCTGTCCATCCTGCGCTTCCCACGGCGACGCCCCGCTCCAGGTACTCCGAGCTTCGTAGGATCTCCACGTGTACAGAAGTGTCCAGCTCAGCTCCTCCAGATCCTTGTACAGTGTCTGGAACATCCCCACCTCAGTAAGGATGATAAGGAGTCTGCCACTCCGAATTCCACGACCCCTTGGCGCTGCTTAGGTTGGGGCTTCTCCACTCAGAGTGATGATTTTTATTTTTCTTCCCGAGTCCTCCGTTGGCATCGGTAATTCCCGACTTCTGGCATCAAGGAATTAATTATTCAATGACCAAGTGCCATCAAAGGCAGGTGATTGTGCTCTGTCATGACTGATTTCCTGTATAATATACATATTATTTTATATTTTTAGGGGATGAAAATGTGCTGCTATGTGGTTTAATTTTACTGCTTAACATTTTCAGAAGGAAATTTCCCCAAAGAACCATTTGTAATATCCTGATTTAAAGAAAAAAAAAGATCTTTGGACTGTATAAAATAACCTTTATTGCAGTACCTGGTAAAGAACAAACGGGATGCAGAGAAATCTGTTAGTATAGACGTAGGATTTGAAGTTTGGTAGTTCCATGAATTTATCTGTGTGACCTGTTTCAAAATTAAGCTCCTATTCCCTTGCAGTTCTCCCTACAGTGGTGGGTTTTCCTGGAGTGGGATGGCTTGGCCACATGTTTGTAAGAGTTGCTCCCTAGGAATTTTTGAAGGATTTCAGAATGCTGTGGAAATCTTGCCTTGGAAAAGCTGACAAGCATCTCCCCCCTCCCTCCCCCTTTCCCCAGACAAGCCCTGATCTGTTCACACCGGAATTCAGATCCCAGAGGGAACAGTCCTCTACCAGAACAAAGGAAAATAAAATCCCCCCCAAACCCTTCCTTAAAAAAAATCCTAAAGGAGGTGACAGTTGTACACTCCAGCTGTCCTTTGCAGAACAAATTTGGGAATTTTTTTGCTGGGATGTGAGGAGCACATTTCCAGGGGAAGGGAATGTCTTTCTAAGCCACTATATCCTCTCATCCTGTGGAAGGTCCAGAGGGAAGGAAAAGCCTTCCCTGGGTCTCTCAGACAGCGAATTTCCATCTTCCCAGCAAGGGGGCACTGGAATTGCTCTGGGAAGGTTCTGCTGGCAGGCAGAAGGTGCTCCTCCTCCTCCTCCCTCCCCATCTCCCGGGGCAGGTGGGACTCCAGGAAGCCGGGATTCCAGGAAGGCTCCAGGAAGCTGGAATCCCAGGAAGGCTCCAGCTGAGCGTAGCCCTCTGGTCTTCTTTTGCAGACGTTTGCTCTTCTTTAATTTGAGATTGATTGGGATTTTTTTTTTTTTAATTTCTGAATGTGTAGGTGTAGAACTCTTCAGTTCCGTAGAGCGTTTTGGAAGATTGTGAGTTGACTTTAGATATTTTTTTCTACTGAAATTAGGGTGTTGCAAAGTAAGTTGAACTTAATTTAACTGTTTTTTGGTTTTTGTTTGTTTTTTTTTAATGTTGCACTATTTTGGGGAAGCATTTTGCTAAACATATTTAATGAAGTTGCAGATTTGCATGTATTTAATTTATTTTGTATTTTCCAAAGTTTTATATTTTCTTTCGTTACGTGCATGTGCACTGCCAGAAGAATGAACTGTGAACTTGCCATATGCAATCTTTAATAAAATCACTAACTCAGAACTACTCTGTGCTATCTTACCAGCTGGTCAGAGCTGAGCTTTCTACTAGGAATTAATAATCCTCTTGTTTTGGTTCTAGGAAAAGATCCCAAGCTTATTTGCTGTTGGAGATTTTTGTACTGTAGGCAAACTTTTTGTTGTGTCTCTCAGCGTTTGGTACGGAATTCCATTGTAAATGCAGCATTCATGACAACAAAAAGGTCTGGATGGCTCAAGGCATCCCCAGGAATTTTTTGGGGACAGTTCTGCCAGCTCCCTGCAGCTTGAGGGAGAAGTGAACTTGGACATCTCTTCCTCGTGCTGGTGCTGATCAGCCAGTCAGTGCCACCAGCAGCGAAACGATGAAGTTTCTCCAAGTTCCCTTCTACACCAACACTGCAGGAGGACTTTCAGCTACTCCCCAAAGATGCCTTAGGCTAAAATCCTCAAAATTAAATACCTGAGATATCTAATAGTTGGAAATTATGAATTCTCAGTTGAACATGCTCTGCTTGTATCAATTTTTATTTTTGAAGCCTATTTTAATTAGGCAACTTCAGTTTGTACTGCGTGTTGTATATTCAACTTTTGTACCATTTCTAAGGCTTTCTCACATTTTATATCTGGAAAGGAAAACCACACATCTGCTCTGCAGAGATCAGAACCTGTCTCTTGCTGTTTCCTGAACCCCATCTTCCTTTCTTTGCTCTTTGAGTGTTGTGTTCTATTTATTCCAGGCTCATTTTTAAAGTTGTGGTTTGTACAGCGCAAATGAAATTTCACATCTAAAAATGTCATGCATGGGACAAATTGGGGTGGAAATACCATTCCCAAATGGAAAACGGATTTCAGATGGAACTAAAGTGCATATTGTTCTTTTTGCTAGTAATTGAAAAGTATTTCTGGCTCACTTGAGCTTCTCTTATTGATATGTTCAAATATCTTGTGTTTGTCCTTGAGTTCACGTTTCATCGACTTGTTTTCTGGAAAGCAAGGAAAGTTTTAAGCTTGGAAAGACCTTGGCTGATGCATTTTTAAGTTTTGTATTAAACTCAACAAGGGTGAGAGTTGGATTATCCTGAAGATACTGAAAACTTAAAAATAAGTCACCAAAAAAAATTTTGCTACAACCATTCCTGCCCACAGAGCCTTGAGTAGCTTTTCAAATTCACTTTATAAAGCCTAATGGACTAAGATGCACATTTGTCTGAAATCTTAATAAACCATAGGATCATGGAATGGTTTGGTTGGAAGGGAATTTAAGGATCAGCTGATTCCACCCCCTGCCATGGCAGGGACACCTTCCACTATCCCAGGATGCTGGGACACCCTGTCCAGCCTGGCCTTGGGCACTTCCAAGGATCCAGGGGCAGCCACAGCTTCTCTGGGCACGCTGTGCCAGGGCCTGCCCACCCTCACAGCATTCCTTCCCAATATCCCATCTAACCCTGCCCTAAGGCTTGAAACTAAACAAAATCAAGAATTTTAATTTGAACGCTGTTTTACTCAAAGAACTGTTTAAATAACGTCGATGAAGGTCCGAAAGCAAAGGGCTCACCAGACTCCCCTCGCTGGAGGAGAAATACCTCACCTAGCCACGACTGAAGTACTCCTCCACGGGGGGAAAAGAGGGAAAGAAAAGGGCAGGATAATCTGAATCTCCCCTTGCTTTGACTGGTGTCCGGCAGGAGCCGCGCCGTGCGGCGGCGCCGTCCGCTGTGCGGGATGGAGCCGCGGGCTGAGGCACGCTGTAGATTTATCCCCGTCTAGTTTGTAAAGTGTGTAACGTGTACTGCAGATGTGTATTCTCTGGGCTCTATGTATCTTTACAGTAGCGTTCAATTTAGGAGAAAAAAAAAAAAAGAGAAAAACAAAACAAAAAAAAAAAGATAAATAAATGGTGGACACGTTTTGCTGGTAACAAGGGGAAATTTTTTTTTTTCTTTTTGCCATTGCATCAGATGATGCTGAACTGTATTAAACTCTTGATAGCAGACCTGAACCCTCCTCCTCCCCCCAGCCCGTGGAGAGAAGTCTTTTATCTTCGTGCTGAAGTTCTGTCGGAGATGGATGGATACACTGGCAGACTGCATGATGTATCATTCGAAATCCGTTACAGTGGAAAATAAAACTGAACTGAACTCTGCCGTGTGGGCCTGGTGTGACACGGGACAGGGCGCTCCCTGCAGCACTGACAGCTCCCCGTGACAGGGACAGCACTGAGGGGATGGCTGGGCATGTTTAGGGTGGGATGTCAGGGCAAGGCCCTTCCCCAGAGGGTGCTGGCACTGCCCAGGCTCCCCAGGGAATGGGCACATTCCCAACAGCTCCAGGAGAGTTTGGACAGCACTCCAGGGATGCCCAGGGTGGGATTTTGGGGTGTCTGTGCAGGGCCAGCAGCTGGATCCATGATGCTGTGGGTCCCTTCCCACTCAGGATATTCCCAGATTCCCACTCAGTGGAACCACACTCCAAAGCAGGCTGAGTCCACACTCTGGATTTCAGCTTTCCTTCTGAACCTGTACAAAGTCATTCCCAAAATGATAAAATCCCAGCCTGGTTTGGGTTGGAAGGGACCTTAAAGCTCATCCCATGCCACCCCTGCCATGGGCAGGGACACCTTCCACTGTCCCAGGTTGCTCCAAGCCCTGTCCAGCCTGGATTTGGGCACTGACAGGGATCCAGGGGCACTAATTGAAAGATTTGGGTGACTGGGGAATGAACATAGAAGAGTTTTAAATCTTTTTAATAAATAATTTTATCATCTCTACTACCTCTCCATGGATTCCTTCTTCCTCCTCTTTTTCATTAGCCTGGAGGATGACAGGGAGACTCTTCCACTTCCCTTGTGCATGTATTTCCATTTTATAGGAATGTTACACTCACTTCATGTAAAAGCTCGTGCGTCCTTGCCACTTCCCTAAAGTCATACTGGGGAGCTTTAGAAACAGCTTATTTCCAGTAATTATTACTCTGAGCATTTCACAATTAAATCATTACTTTTCTCCTCAGCAATGCAAATTCCAGGTGCTCCAAGGTTTCTGTAGGAATGGCTTGCTCTCTTTTTTTGCTGCTGAGTAGACTCCTAATGAGGATTATGTGGTTTTTGCACCATAAAAACATGAGCAGGCTTAGAAATCAGTCCAGTAAAATTTGGAGTCGATTGTTAAAAATGATGAATAAATTTTGGATTGTGATAAATGTTGGTTTCAGTGCATAAGAGGCACTTCCTCACCCTTGGAGAAGCTCTGCAGGATGAGGATGGCTCCACTCGGGAAGAGGAGGCTTTCCAGGGGAGATGGTTTATATTAAGGACAGCAGGTGGGAAGTCCAAACATTCCCCAAAAGTCCTGCAGAGGAAGGCAAACGCTGCAGGGTGCCAGAGCTCTTTCCATGAGTCAAAAAAACATTCACCCTTCAAGATCTGCTCGATAAAGCTCATGCCTGGAGGATGAACTCAATTAGAGAGCAGACTGTTTGCAGGAATTGTATCCCTACAATTTCGTTTTCGGAATGTGGGATTGCAGCAGTTAATTAACGCTATGAAAACAGCACAAATTACCGTATCCATTTCCAAGATCCACCTTTCGCAAGAGCGCAGGGAAAACAAAGGAATGGGACTCGCGTCCCTAGGAGAAGACCCACCGCAGGGCTGCCGCTATTGATTCAAACATTTCTTAAACTGAAACACTTGACCTTCCAGCAGAGGTGATCCTAAGGGAGGCTGTATTTATACTAAAATGAGAATATTCGGTAGTTCGGCATCAAGATCCTTGATGCGTTCTGATGGAGAACAGATGCAGGGGGTATCGGGGCGGTTCCAGTTCCAAGGATCCTGGCGGAGGTTCGGGGGCCGCCCCCTGTCCCCGCAGGTGTCCGGGTCCCGCCCTGCCCGCAGGTGCCACCGCCCCGGGGGCGGGCACGGCGTGTCCGAGCCGCCCGCTCCGCCCCGGCCCCGGCCCCGGCGCCTCCTCCGCCGGCTCCGCCCGCACGGCCGGGGGCGAACATCCCGCTGTCCTGCTGCTCCTGTGTCCCGCTGTCCCGTGTCCCGCTGTCCTGCTGCTCCTGTGTCCTGCTGTCCCAGTGTCCCGCTGTCCCGTGTCCCGGCACGCAGGGTGAGTGCGGGGAAGGGGTCCGGGAGGGAGCGCGGAGCGGGGCGGGCTCGGGGCTGCGGGTCCCGCTCCGCCGCCCCAGCTGATGCTGAGCCGCGTCCCAGCCCCGCGGCAGCGAGGTGGCACCGGAATCTGGGTGTCCCCAGCCCCACGGGGGGTGGGAGGTGGCACCGGAATCTGGGTGTCCCCAGCTCCCAGGGTCTGGGAGGTGGCACCGGAATCTGGGTGTCCCCAGCCTCACCGGAGGGCGAAGTGGCACCGGAATCTGGTTGTCCCCAGCTCCACGGGGAGTGGGAGGTGGCACAGAAATCTGGGTGTCCCCAGCCCCACCGAAGGGTGAAGTGGCACCAGAATCTGGGTGTCCCCAGCCCCAAGGGGACTGGGAGGTGGCACGGGAATCTGGATATCCCCAGTTCCACCGGAGGGTGAATTGCCATTGAAATCTGAGTGTCCTCAGAAGTGGCACCAAAATCAGGGCGTCCTCAGCTCCCGGGGACTGGGAGGTGGCACCGACATCAGGGTGTTTACAGCCCCTTCGGGGAGCGAGAGCTAGCACCAAAATCAGGGCATCCCCAGCCCCACCGGAGCACAAAATGGAACCAAAATCTGGGTGTCCTCAGCCCCACTGGAGGGTGAAGTGGCCCTGAAATCTGGGTGTCCTCAGCTCCACTGGAGCACGAAATGGCCCTGCAATCTGGGTGTCCCCAGCCCCACGGCGAGTGGGAGGTGGCACCGAAATCAGGGTGTTTCCAGCCCCTTGGAGGAGCGAGAAGTAGCACCAAAATCTGGGTGTCCCCAGCTCCACTGGAGCACGAAGTGGCACCAAAATCTGGGTGTCTTCAGCCCCATGGGAACTGGGAGGTGGCACCGGAATCAGGGTGCCCCAGCCCCAGCGGAGCACAAAGTGGCACCAAAATCAGGGCATCCTCAGCCCCAGCGGAGCGCAAAGTGGCGCTGAAACCTGGGTGTCCCCAGCTCCCAGGGAGTGGAAAGAGTCACTGAAATCAGGATGTCTCCAGCCCCAGCGGTTCTGGGGAGTGGGAGGTGACACCAAAAGAGGGTGTCCCCAGGCCTGCTGGTTTTGGGGAACAGGAGGGAGCACCAAAATCAGTGTGGCAGCAGCTCTGGTGGTTGTGGGGAGAAGGAGGTGGCACTGAAAACAGGTGTCTCCAGCCCTGGCAGTCTTGGGGAGCAGAACGTGGCACTTAAATCACGGTGTCCCCAGCCACACAGCAAGCAGGAGGTGTCACCAGCACCAGGGTGTCCCCAGCAGCTGTGGCAGTGGCAGGAAGGAGCCAGGCTGTGGGAAGCGATGGGTGTGCAGCGTCAAGTGCCTGGGACCCAGCTCACAGCCTGTGTTTAACAGGTCCCTTGTAAAAGTGCAGTTATTACACATCCCCTGATGATTACAGAGCTGTAAAAAGAACTGGGCTCCGTGTTCCACAGGTGTGGACGCCAACCTCGGGCTCTTCAGCAGTGGGGCTTCACCGTAGGAAGTGACAGAGCACCATAAAAATGTACTTAGTGCAGCAAAAAGTGTGAGTGAAAAATACAAGCTGCCCACCCTGAAGGCTGCAAGGGGATTTTGGATAAGGGCCTGGAGTGGCAGGACAAGGGGGAATGGCTTTCACTGCCAGAGAGAAGGGATGGATGGGATATTGGGAATTCCTGCCTGGGAGGGTGGGGAGGTGCTGGGATAGAATTCCCAGAGCAGCTGTGGCTGCCCCTGGATCCCTGGAAGGGTCCAAGGCCAGGTTGGAGCACCCAGGGGCAGTGGAAGGTGTCCCTGCCCATGGTAGGGGGTGGACTGGGATGTGTTTAAGGTCCCCCCAACCCAAACCATCGCGTGATCCTATAAAAGCACATGGGCAGGTGCTGGGGTGAGTCTGTCAGGTTGGAAAAGCGCTGCCTTTAGCGTGGTGTTTTCCTTCAGAAGGGACACAGGCTTCTGGCCCCTATTCCCTACATCCAGGTGCATATCCTTGTGCAGAATCAGGCTGTAAATCCTTGGAACAGCACCCAGCAGTGGTGTGGGGATGGTGGGTGCCAAGGGCTCGGTTCTGCACGAGGCTCTGGGTGCTCTGCTGATGCAGGGAGTGACAACACTCCTGGGGCTGAGCAGTGCACGTGGCTCACTCAGATAGAGCTGGTTTGCAAGACCCAGCTGGTTGATTGCTGAGGGCAGTGTCAGGAAGACGGGATTGTGTGATTTCCCATCTGTCAGAGGGCAGGGCAGCGAGCCGCCAGGGCAGGGATCAGAGCAGCTGCAGAGCCGTGTGCTGCAGCCTCCTCCAGAAATGCCATGCTGCTAATCCCAGATGCTCAGGGAATGAGTCAAGTTTCTCTCCCTCAATCAACACGTTTTTGTTTAAAATCGTAAAATATGAAGTGTTGAGATCTCTGTTTCTCGGGTCAGTTTTGAACCTCTGAGTTTTCAAGCTTCCTCCGTGGCTTTGAACCTCCCCATTGTCACACCTCTGCTTGGATGAGTTTCTGAGAAAAGGATAAAAATATTAAAATGTTTATGCTGACAGAGAATAAAGTGAGAGCACACAAAGATCAGCTCAGAGGAGGAGAATTCAGAGCTGACTCTGTCGGTGTTTTGTGTGTCTGTGTCCCCTTGCCCAGCCAGGCCCTGTACCTGCAGCGCAGGTGAATTCCAGAGGTAATTGCAGAGGGATGTTTTATGGCAGGGAGCAGGGGAGTTGTCCAGGTTGTTCCACAGCTTGGTGATTCATCAGCCTTTGCATGGTGATATTTTGCCCTTCAGTCAGCCCACAAGTAACTCGTTTAGCAGAGCTCCCCCTCTTCCCGCCGTGCCTTCCTTGCTTTAAGTCAATTAGTGCTTCCCAGCGTGATAATTGCTCTGCTCCCGGCCAGCCAGCCCCATCCTCTCAGTGACATCCCTTCCACAGCGATAATCTGCAGCCCATGGCTCTGCAGGGCCCTCTCTGAGGTTTGACATCTGGGTGATGCTCGCTGTCAGGAGTGGGAGATCCCATAATCGGCTTACACGGGATGGATCCCGCCTGCTGATCCTCTTGGGGTGAATTCCCTTTGTCTGGCACGACGAGAGGGAGGAGGGAAAGCACGGCCAAGGTGGGGGAGATGCGGTCTCTAGGTCAGGGAGGTGATTGCCATTGGCAGCCCGAGGTGCTGCAAGGAAAATAATCCATTTTTTTCCTTTTCCTGCGCCCTTGGGAGCTCTGTAGGAGAGGCACCTTGTTAACTCAAGGTCGAGGCATGTTATCCCAATCTCTTTTTGCCTGGTTTTCCATTTTCCAAAGTTTCAGTTTTGGGAGAAGAAGGAGTATTTAAAAAAAAAAAATCAATTTTTATCCTTTTCCTGCACCCTTGGGAGCTCTGTAGGAGAGGCACCTTGTTAACTCAAAGTCAAGGCAGGTTATCCCAATCTCTTTCTGCCTGGTTTTCCATTTTCCCAAGTTTCAGCTGTGGGAGAAGGAGGAGTATTTCCTTTTATCCTGTTTATATGGTTGTGGTAATTACATAGGAGAACCCTGCGGAATCAGGAGTTACAAACTCAGAAATCACCAAGTGGAAGATTCCCTGCCTATGGAAGACTCTCTTCCCATGGCTGGGGCTTGCAACAAGATGAGCTTTAAGCTCCCTTCCAACCCAAACCCATTCTATGATTAAAAATCCTAAAAAAATAATAATTTTGCTGCATGAAGTCTGATACTTCTGAAAATTCCCCTCTTTTATTTTTTTTCCCACCCAAGTCTGTGTTCCTCAATACTCTAATTCCTTTGCTCAGATCTATTGGCTGGATCTCGTGGACTCAAAGGAAAGGAATGCTTCGGTTATTGCTGTGTGTGCCTCAAAGGCCTCCTGGATGAGGGGCATGTCCAGCAGCTCAGGAGTGGTGAAAAGGCACCTTTGATAGTTCCCTGCCAGTAAACTTCAGAAGGAATTCCAGGTGGCAGCTTTCCTGAGGGATTGAGGCGGATTGAGTGATGCATGAGATGCTGGCAGGGATTTTTCCAGTAATTGCTGGGAGAATCTTCCAGCCTAAGTAAGGAGGTTTCAGCTGGGCTCTGCACGTGATTTCTGTGATACCTGCAGATGTTGGATCACCAGGATGGTCATTCCAAGGGCCAGGTGCTGAAGGCTGGCTTGGACAGGGCTTGGAGCAGCCTGGGACAGTGGAAGGTGTCCCTGCCCATAGCAGAGGATGCAATTGGATTAATTTAAGGTCCCTCCCAAGCCAAACCATCCTGGGATTCCATGATTTTCAGTGAAAGCTCAGGATAACCTTTGACATTCCCTATTTTCTTGCTGTGCCCATGAGCAGGGAGCACAAGCTATGATCCAACAAAACGAGATTGGGATTTCTTGCCTGGGGCTTTTTGATGTGCCTGGGTTGAACTACAGGCTTTGGCTTGGGACCAAACTGGGGGTAAAATGGTTTTTATTTGGGTTTTGCTTTGATGTTCAAACAAATCTGAGCTGTTGTGTGAAACCTGCTTGGAATAAACTTACAAACCCCTTTGCTGATATCATCTTATAGGTCTGGAAGCGGGGCAGTAAAGGATCAGAACCTGAGGGTTTGTGTTAAAAAACCCCAAGGAATCATCCTGGGATGGTTTGGGTTGGAAGGGCCCTTAAAGCTCATCCCATTCCCAGCAATTCTCCTGAGGTTTGTACAGGTGGCAGAGGTAGAACCCAGTCCTGCCCTCACTGCTCTGCAGGGAAAATTGTGGTTTCTTAAATTTAATGTTTCAACTCCCCAGCTCTCAGTCCAGGGGAAGGCCCACTCCATCCTCCATTTTCATCCTTCATTATCCTGCATTTTTTACATGTTAAAAAACAAAGTGGAAAGAGATCCTTGCAACAACGGCGTGAAAAATCAGGTGTATCAATAGATTGGACATTCTGCTTCTTCAAAATGTTGAAATAGAGTTGTTCTCACACTCTCAATTAGTTTTGCCCATAAATTAGTGTGCTTGTGAGAACAGTTGTCTTTCCTATGTCAAAATTCCTGTGTTTTCCTATAAAGAAATGTGATTTTCTTCTTTGTAGCCCAGTTGCATGATTATTTCTAAATGTTAGGGAAGCTAAGACTGAAATCCTTCAGCCTGCCTTGGTTTGTATGGATGGAGAGTTAACAAGTTGTAGGAGCAGCCTTGCCTTAGGTTTAAGTGCAAGAAATTGTAATTTTTGTCTGTCCTTTCAAATGTAACAGGCAAAAAACCTGTGTGAAACACCGTCTTTAGTGGCATCAAAACAATTCCTTCCCTGGTGGCCCCATGGAACTTTTCACCCCTTCAATCCCTGCCACACAGTGCAGGGTTGATGTTGGAATTATGGTTACTGAGAATTTTAGATTTGTTTGTGTTGATAGGTGTTGATTTTTAAGAGAATATTGTATTTGATTTGAGGTTGTAGAAAAACCAGTATAGAGGAAACTTTTTAAAATACATGTATGTGTTAATTATCATTACAGTTATCATAGTATTTGTACCTTATCTACTTCAGTATATCCAACAGATTTTTAACAAAGATGACAAAAGAGTGTTCATAATTCAAATAGGAGGGAGAGATGTTGGATTCCTGGTTGCTGAGAATTCCAGACTTTCTGTGCTGGCAGGCACTGACCCCCAGCAGAACACTGCACTGACCTGAGGCCCTGGAGAAGCTTCCAGAATGGAATGATGGAACTGGGAGTGGGGGTGTGGGGTTTGGATAGAAGTGTGTGATATCACAGGGGGGGAAACTCAGA
>JAWWMS010000287.1:1884029-1894079 GCA_035048045.1 Chlorospingus semifuscus | reverse complement strand
AGATGCACAATTTTCCAAGCAGTTCCCATCACCTGCTGCACCCATTTTTTGTAGGTATGACAATATTTAGAATATTTTAAGACGCTTCCTGCAGGCACTGAGGAGGTTTTTTGGAGCAGCATCCCTTTCCCCTGACCATTACACATCCCCTGAATTGTCAGGAATGTTGGCTCTGGTTTTTTTCCCTTTTCAGCCCCCAAAGTCCTTTCATGGTGGGTAAGTGAGAGCCCAGAATTGCAGCATAAACTTCTCTTATTTCAAAAGGTTGTTGAACCTCTTTTTTCCCCTCTGTAATAAAGTTTATTGCTTCCTCTTTCTTTCCCTGCCGTTGTGGAAGGGGCAGATTTCCCCTGGCTGGGTAATTTTGTTTTGTAGAATCCTCCAGGCTTAAAAAAACCCTAAAAAGGGGAAATAGAATTTACAAAACTCAACCATGAGAACACAGCGTATTTATGCAGAAGAAAAAATTCAATTTACAAAACTCAACCATGAAATCACAGCTTTTTTATGTAGAAGGAAAAATTGAATTTACAAAACTCAACCATGTGAACACAGCAATTATTACCCCACCAGCTCCACGTCCACCCTTCAGTTCTCCCTGTAAAAACCTACAGCAGGATGAGCAATATTATATTATTTTAATTATATTTTATACTTTATAAAAATATTTTATATCATATTTTATTTTTATAAAAATATTTTATAGTCTATTATTTTAACAAAATTATATTATTTTAAAAGATTTAATGAGTATATTTATTATATATTTTTATATATATATGTGAATATATTATATTCTTTTAAAAGAATTTTTTTTTAAATAATATATTCTCTTTAAAAATATATATATTCTTTTCATCTACAGGATGAAACCTATTTGGGGCCTGTACATTTAATTTTGTCTCAAGGAAAGAAAGAAAAAAGCTGCTTATTCCTGTAATCCTTCTTCTCCAGAGCCATATTAAATTCCAGTTTCCAGCCTTGCACAGGTGAGGGGGAGATTTAAAGCAGCTGCAGGTGATGTATAAAAGTGAGTTTGTGTCCAAATTCAACTTTTGGCCATCCAGAGCTTTGGCAAAGCACAGTTCTTTGAGGAAATGGAAAACTGGCAGAAATTTAATCTCATTACTGGGTTTTTAGACAAAATGAATTATTTTCCACATGGGGAAAATCCATCCATGCCCCATGGGGGGTTCTGGGTTTTAAGCTGACATTAACTGAGTGTCATTTTGAGCTGTGAAAGGAATAATTCACTTTTCACTCCCTGTTTTCAGCTCACAAATCCCTCACTGCATTGATGCTCCCCAGGTTTATCGTGTTCATCTGGGATTATTTTCTTTCTGAAATCATCTCGTGTGCTTGGTGCAGTCAGACACCTCCCATGCCAGCATCCTGCCCCTGGCTAAAACCATGTTGTGCTGCACTTTTACAAGATCTCAGATAAAGAACTGGGTAATTTCTGGTAATTAAAGCCAAATTTTAGTTCCAAGAGGGGCTCTGGGTGCAGCCAAAGGAAATTGTGGTGGTTAAAGATCCGGTGGATGAGTTCACTTGGATTCTGTCACTGCTGCTCCTTGCAGATGTCTGTCAGTGTGATGTAAAATCCATTTTTCTGGGGTGTGTTGTGCTAATAATAACGTGCTGTGAGGCAAAAAGTGAAAAAATACAGGCTTAACTCAGCAGGGAAAAAAAAAAGATAAAACTTCCATAGCAAAGAGTTTTGAATTTGCAGGTCTGCAATAATTTTTGGGGTGCTTTAATTATTAATCTGTATTCAGTTAAGTCAAAATATTCACTTTCCCCCACCTTTTCATTTTAAATGTGTCTGCTTCTTTCCCAAAGAAAATTTTGGGGTTTTTAAAGATTTGTTGTGCCACTTGTTCCCTGTCTGAGTTTTGAGGAATTAAATGGTGTCCGGAGGAGAATATGAGACTGGGGCATATTCATGCTCTTTTTGCCCTTTCAGCCAAGCTGAATTTCCTCTGTGCCCTTTGGGATTTGTGGCAGGGCCACGTCAGCTGTTGGGTTTTACCTTTCCAGCCCCAAACAGAAAATTCCTTTCTGCCTGTGGAGCTCCCCATGTCCTGAAGTGCGATTTAAGGAGCTCAACAGAAGTGTTTGCAATTATCTAATAGCACCTGAAAATTGCTTACTGAATGACAGCAGGAAGTTTCATTTGCATTCCATATCTGGTGTTCAATCTGCTAATCCTCCACTGAGCCTGCCAGGAAAAACAGGCTGGGGTTTTATTAAAATCAGAAAGCAGGGATGCTGCTTCCCACTTTTCCATCACACCGTGCAAAAGGTCCCAGCCTTCTGGAATGTTTTAATTATTTCATTCCCACTTTTCCATCACACCCTGCAAAAGGTCCCAGCCTTCTGGAATATTTTAATTATTTCAGCCATTGTGTTCCTGGCTGTTTGCTTGAAATGGGTTTTAGTCACAGGGGTTTTTTATAGCACCCAGCCCTTCCCTTTTGGGTTGTTTTCCCTCCCCCAGGAAAGCCGGAGCTCCCTGTTTGCTCCTGTTTATATAAGTTAATCTTCCATGTTGTGACATTTTCCCCCCACCCCTCATTAATGAGAGCTCCTAATTGGGCCTAATGAAACATTTACTCACCCTGCTAGATAATGTTATCTGCCAGCTCCACAGAGATAAGGCTCTGGGAAGAAAATAAGCTTTTGAGAGATCCTGGGTGAGATATGAAAGCCATTTTTGGAGCCAATATTTTCTTATTTGACTGGAGAACGCCCTCGTGGTGCAGCTGTGTAACCAAGCCATGGCAAACAACATCCATTATTTATTGGCAAACAAGGACACCTTTGACTGCACCAGGCTGGGAGGTCGCTTTGCTGAGCCTTGCCCCCAGCCAGAGTTGCCTTTTTTTGTGTTTATATTCCCTCAGATTTTCCATTTGGCACGAGGGAGAGCCAGGGGAGCGGGGGGGTGTGCGGCAAACTGGCACAAGTGGAATTGTGCCTTTTATTTCTGCCCAGGTGCTTCAGATCCAGTTACAGCCCGTAAAGGCAGAGTTTCCTCAAGCCAGCAGAACAAGGAGAGAGGCCTTGGAAAGGTTGGAATTATTCAATTCCCTCCCTTCCTGCAGAAATCATTTGAAAATGCTTGAAGTACACTGTAATTTTGTGAAATTCTTGATCAAAACTGGGTTGCTTAAGTTCTTCCAAGGATATAATCAGGATATTCCAAGGATTTAAGTGTCCCAGGCCAGGCTGCAGCAAGCTGAAGGCGTGAAGTGGAAGGGAGGTGGAACTGGATGAGCTTTAAATTCCCTTCCATCCTGGAATTCCAGGATAAACAATTATTTGCAAGGGATCCAGGAAGGAGAGCGAGGACTTGAGGCACTTTTCATGTTGTTACCAACATCCCTCAAGCATTTTTAAGGTTTGGAGCCTTCTTGGAGTCAGGAAATCTGCATCCCTGATGGTGCAGGGGCACAAGGATGACGTGATGGGGATTGGGATCGGGATCAGGAATGTGGCTCTGGAAATTGCAGCCTTGGAATTGCAGGAGTTGGATCAGCTCCACACACTGGGGGGACCTGTTTGTTCATTTGTCTTCACTCCCTCAGGTTCCCGTGCTGCTGGTCTGTGCTGCTGTTCTGGGCAGAATTCCTGGGGAAAGTTGGGAAATCTGGAATGGGAATGTTCCCTGGTGTGGTCCCACCCAGGCCATCCCCTCAGCAGTGATTTTCCTGGAGGAAACTCATCCTCAGGGGTGGGCTGAGCCCCATTCCTTCACCTTTTGTCTTTTGTTTGTCTTTTATGGCACTGGAATATCCCAGGAAGGAGGGAATTTCAATTTGTACAGCGCTCAGTGAGAGCCATATTGTGTAGCTCGAGTGCTTCTGCAAATATTTCATTATAAAATCCTGCTTTTTATCTTAATTTATTGCTAATTTGTGTCTTGAAAACAGAATTTTGATGATCTGTTGCTGCTTCTTCTCCACAGATTCTTCTGCTTAATCCTTCAGATCCTGGGCTGCAGCCAGAAGAAATCTGGACCATCCTATGGAAAAGAGAGTTGGAAGTACACAGGGAGCAGAGGTAGGCTGGGACTTTGGAATATCTCCTGAAATATATCCATAAAGCCCAGGTTTAATTAAGCAGATCTCAAGCAGTATGGTTAAATTCACAATAAAAATCACAATTCCTAAAATTCTGCTGTTTGCTTGGTTGGCAAAACCATCTCCGCTGGAAAAGAAAAAACCCAAACCAGTCCAAAAAAGGGAAATTCCTGGAATTCTCTGCTGAGCACCATTTCCAGCCTGGCCAGGGTGTGCCTGGAAGTTTGGAGGGAATGCCTTTGGCTCTGGTTTGGCAGGAGCCTCCACTCCAGCTTGTTTGTCCTGCTGGGAATTTGCATGGGAGGAGCGAGGTTGTGATTTGTAATATTTGAACTGGGCTCCAGGGTCGCTGGAGTTTGCCACAATTCCCTGGGTTTGTTTGGAGGTGTGGAAATCTAAATACAAAATGCTCAGTTCTTCTCTCTAGAGCCTTGGCAGAGCACCCAGGGGGCCCCAAATAAATGGATTTTTGGGATGAGTGAACTTCCACCCTCCCCTTGTCCAAAACATCTGTGCCATCTTCCTTAGCATTCCCTTGGGATGCACTTAAAAAGAAATAAATTGAATTTACACTTAAAAATTTTAATGCTGTGGCAGTGTGAAGTGCACTTAAAATTCAGATGATGCAGCTTGTGTGAAGTGAAATTTATTTATCCCAGGTAAAGGGTTGGTTGTTGGTGTTAAAATTGAGATTTCTCTGCGTTTAGTGCTGTTTATTCCACACTGTTTCAAGTTGGATCTAAAGGACCTCAGTCCTGCTGATTTTTAGGAATCCTTTTGGGGAATTTTTAGGGCAAATAGATGAAAGGATTGACGTGAATTTGAGTTTATTTTGCAAGTCCCAGCCCTGTGTGAGGGGTTCTGGCCAGCAGAAGGCACCACCAGCTCAGCTTTGCGCCGCTCGCCGGCGTTCCCGGCTGCATCTCCGTGCTCCCAGCAGGATTTGGCAGGAAATTCACCATCCCACACCTCAGATCCTCACAATTCCCACTAAATAACAATAATAATAATAATGTGTTTCCTTGCTGTTCCAGGCCTGAGGGCTGGGGGTTTCCCTGTGCAGTGATGCCCGGGACCGGAGCGTTGCGGCGTGCGCTGGCCGCGGCCGTTCTCCCCTTCCTCATCCTCTCAGGACGCTGGGCTGCAGCTGAGAACATCAACTTCCACAACATCAGGCCTCCACTAGACCGTAAGTTGCTTTTTTTGTGGAATTCTGGCCTTTTCTGTACGGAATTCTAGCTCAAAATTGTCATTATTTGCCTCCCAGCCCTTTGCGTTTCAGCTGTTCGTCTCCACAGAAACTTTAAAATAAAAATTCTGCCTCTCACCCCACAGCACTTTGTCCCTAATGTTTGACAAGTTGACTAAATGAAAATAAATAAGATTGTTGCCAAATTAAAGAGTGCACGAGGAGTTTGGCATTTTAAGGGCTTTTCTTGTGTTGTTTCTGTCTCCCTGCAGAGGAAATTGTGCGGCGGTTTCCTCGTAAATAACCCAGAACAGGTGGTTTTGGTCTTTTATCTTGTTGGGGGTTTTGTAAGGGGAGGAATAGGTGTTGCTGCATGCAATTAATTCACTCTGAAGGTAATTAAAAACCTTGTGGGACCTGTGAAGCCAGTTGGCACTAATGGAATCATTTATTTATATTTTTTTTTGCCTCTTATCTGGCATCACCAGTGTTCCATCCCTTCATTTGCATTATCTGCATCGTTAAAGCAGCCAGGATATAATAGCTGCAAATAATACCTGCCCCTAATGAACCCTGCACCTTCCAGTAATTCATTGAAATCATGGAAATGAGATTTTAAAAGACCTTTTGTTTAAAGCATCCACCTTCTCCTTCCGAGTGGGAGTTCTGGAAATGCAGTTTTTCCATCAAAGGAAAATGTAGATTTATGTTTGCTGAGCACACCTCCACGAGGAGGGAGATAAACTCTTCCCTCTTCCCTGCTTTTCCCACCACTGCCTCAGTTTCGGATTATGAGAGTGAAAAGATGAGGATATACTTTGAGTTCAAGCCTAGAGAGAAAACAAAAATCTTTCTGCAAAACTTGTTTTATTTGTCTAACAGTGAAAAGATGTAAATATATATCATTTACAAATACATGCGTGTACAAGCATCATTTTGAATATTTTAATTTTTCTCTCAATGCTTCCCAACTGACTGCATTTTAATGCTTTTTTGACCCTTTCCAAGCCACTCCATTCCCAAACAGTTTCAAGTGCTTCACCTGTGACAACGCAGTGGACAACTACAACTGCAACCGGTGGGCTGAGGACAGGTGGTGTCCTGAAAGTGAGTAAGGGTGGACAAGGAAATATTAAATATTTGTGATATTTAAACCTGATTTTCCCTGACTCACCCCCTTGGAGAAGTCTGGCTCATGCGTGGCATTGATGTGCCAGCACAATTTTGTTGTTGGCAATGCTGAGTCAGGAATTTTCTGCTGATGTGACAGTTTTGGCCATTCCGGAGTGTAAAGCAACAGGGAAAAGTTATAAATCTCCACATCTCTCAGTTTTATATAATATATAACAAAAATATTAATATACAAGCATTTGAAATAAGGCTAATATTTTAATATTAAATTAAATATTAATATTGACTTCAACATTAATATTTTAATATAATATTATTTAAAATTTAATGTTTTAGAATACATCAGTATTAATTACCTATTATTAATATATTATTAATATATATTAATATATTATATAATACCATATATTATATGTATATATTCCTGTGTATATATCTAATTATGTGCTTCCCAAGAGTTAATTTTAATCTTGTTTAAAACACCTGAAGAATTTCCTCTGTAGCTTTATTTTCTTCAGGGTTGTAAAGCAACAGTGAAAAATTATTTATCTCCATCTGTCGCCATTTTATATAATATATAACAATAAAATATTAATATACAAACAGATTTTTAATAATGCATCCATTTTAGTTACCCGTATATGTTTCTCTGTGTATATATATAATGATGTCCTTCCCAAGAGTTAATTTTAATCTTGTTTAAAGAATCTGAAGAATTTCTGCTGTAGCTTTATTCTCCTCAGAGTGTAAAGCAACAGTGAAAAACTATTTATCTTCATCTCTCTCAGTTTTATATAATATATAACAAAACTATTAATATACAGATTTTTTAATACTACGTCAATATGAATTACCTACATGTGTTTCTCTGTGCATATATATAATGATGTGCTTCCCAAGAGTTAATTTTAATCTTGTTTAAAAAATCTGAAGAATTTCCTCTGTAGCTTTATTTTCTTCAGGGTTCTAAAGCATCAGTGAAAAATTATTTATCTCCATCTCCCAGTTTTATATAACAAAAAAAAAAAAAACAAACAGATTTTTAATAATACATCCATATTAATTACCTATGTATGTTTCTCTGTGTATATACACATAATTATGTGCTTCCCAAGAGTTAATTTAAAGATGTTGTTTAAAAAACCTGAAGAATTTCCTCTGTAGCTTCATTCCCTTCCCTTTGGATGCCATCCCAAAATTTCCTGTTCTTGGTGAGCAGCAGGACCTGCCTGACTGGGGCTCACACCTGTGCTGGGGAGGATGAAGCTCAGAACAGAATGGAAATGTTTCCTCATTTTTCACCCGGTGACATTCAGGGAACGGTGGGAAAGGGGAAGGAGCAGAGCAGAGGAATGAGGAAACAAACCCGAAACCTTTTGGTTTTGAAACAAACCTCTTTGGCACGAACCTGCTGCCAGAAAGAGGAGAGAAACAAAAATAAACGTGTGGATGATGGTGCTAATTAGTAATTCCAATCCAAGCAGCCTTGCTGGAGGTTGGAAGGGTCAGCTGAGATTTCACAGGAATTAATTTCTTGCTAAATGCTCTTTTCATCAAGTTGCAGATGATTCTGTAGAGGCATTTTCTGGGCAGGATTGGCTGAGCTGTGTGTGGATGTGAGAGGCTGTTCTGAGGGATCAGTGATGGCAGTCAAACTCCAGATTCCTTTTAATGGTGGGAATCCAACTCCAGATTCCTTTTAATGATGGGAATCAAACTCCCGAATTCCTTTTAATGATTAATCAAACTCCAGAGTTCCTTTTAATGATGGCAGTCAGACTCCAGATTCCTTTTAATGATGGCAGTCAAACTCCAGATTTGCTTTTAATGATGGCAAACTCCAGAATTCCCTTTAATGATGGCAAACTCCAGATTTGCTTTTAATGATGGCAGTCAGACTCCAGATTCCTTTTAATGATGGGAGTCAACTCCAGAATTCCTTTTAATGAGGGCAGTCAAACTCCAGAATTCCTTTTAATTATGGCAGTCAGACTCCAGAATTGCTTTTTATGATGGGAACCAGACTCCAGAATTCCTTTTAATGATGGGAATCAAACTCCAGAGATGTTTTTAATGATGGGAATCAAACTCCAGAATTCCTTTTAACGATGGCGAACTCCAGAATTCCTTTTAATGATGGGAATCAAACTCTGGATTCCTTTTAATGATGGCAGTCAAACTCCAGAATTCCTTTTAATGATAGGAATCAAACTCCAGAATTCCTTTTAATGATTAATCAAACTCCAGATTTGTGTTTAATGCTGTGAATCAAACTGTGTGTCCCTGTTGCAGGCACGCGGTACTGCCTGAGCGCCCACCTGTTCACGGCGCACGGGGAGAGCACCTCGGTCACCAAGCGATGCGCCACGGGCGAGGAGTGTCACCTGGTGGGCTGCCACCGCCGCGGGGACAGCGGCCACACGGTCAGCGCTGCCTGCCGGCAGCTGCCCTGCTCCTGCTCTACTCATGTTCTACTTGTACCTTACTCCTGCTCTGCTCATGCTCACTTGTACCCTGCTCGTGTTCTACTCCTGCTCTACCCATACCCTGCCCTTGTTCTACTCCTGCCCTGCTCCTGCTCTGCTCATGCTCTACTCGTACCCTGCTCCTGCTCTGCTCATGCTCTACTCATGCTCTACTTGTACCTTACTCCTGCTCTGCTCATGCTCTACTCATGCTCTACTCGTACCCTGCTCCTGTTCTGCTCATGCTCTACTTGTACCCTGCTTCTGCTGTGCTCGTGTTCTACTCCTGCTCTGCTCCTGCTCTACTCCTGCTCTGCCTTGCCCTGCTCGTGTTCTATTCGTACCCTGTTCCTGCCCTACCCCTGCTCTACTCATACTGTACTCGAACCCTGCTGTATTCCTGCTCTACTCATACCCTACTCCTACTCTGGCCTGCCCTGCTCCTGCCCTGCTCTTGCCCTATTCCTGTCCTATTCCTGCTCTATTCATGCCCTGCTCCTGCTCTACTCATACCCTGCTCCTGCTCTATTCCTGCTCTGCTCTGCCTGCTCGTGTTCTGCTCCTGCCCTACTCATGTTCTACTTGTACTCTGCTCCTGCCATGCTACTGCCCTACTTCTGTCCTATTCCTGCCCTACATCTGCTCTACTCATACCCTGCCCTGCTCTGCCCTGCTTGTGTTCTGCTCATGGATGCTCCTGCTCTGCCCTGCTCATGCTCTACCCGTACCCTCCTCCTGACCTATTCCTGCCTTGCTCCTGCCCTACTCCTGCTCTACTCACGCCCCACTCCTGCCCCGCTCCTGCTCTACCCTGCCCTATTCCTGCCCTGCTCTTTTCCCGCTCTACTCCTGCTCCTGCCCTGCTTCTGGTCTACCCTGCCCTACTCCTGTCCTACTCCTTCGCTGCTCCTGGGGGTGGAGGAGGTGATTCCAGGGCTGGTTTTTCCAGGAGGATGTGCCAGGAGCTGCTCTGCAGTGGGAACAGTGGGATTTCTGCATGCTCTGCAGGGGGAACAGTGGGATTTCTGCATGCTCTGCAGGGGGAACAGTGGGATTTCTGCATGCTCTGCAGTGGGAACAGTGGGATTTCTGCATGCTCTGCAATGGGATCAGTGGGATTTCTGCATGCTCTGCAATGGGAACAATGGGATTTCTGCATGCTCTGCAGTGGGAACAGTGG
>JAWWMS010000287.1:1865152-1875358 GCA_035048045.1 Chlorospingus semifuscus | reverse complement strand
TCAGAGTTTGCACATCCCAGTTTGGGATCTGGATTTGCACATCCCAGTTTGGGATCAGAGTTTGCACATCCCAGTTTGGGATCTGGGTTTGCACATCCCAGTTTGGGATCTGGGTTTGCACATCCCAGTTTGGGATCTGGATTTGCACATCCCAGTTTGGGATCTGGATTTGCACATTCCAGTTTGGGTTTGCACATCCCAGTTTGGGATCTGGATTTGCACATCCCAGTTTGGGATCTGGATTTGCACATCCCAGTTTGGGTTTGCACATCCCAGTTTGACATCTGGTTTTGCTCCTCCCAGTTTGGGATCCCAGAGGAGCAGAGTGCAGCTGCTGCCGCTTCCAGAGACACCTTAATTCCCGAAATTGCTCGTGCAGGGGAATTCCTGCTGGCAGCAGGGTGCTGGCACAGGCAGCAGGACCATTCCCATCTGTCAGCAGCCCTTCCAGAGCTGTCACTGCCCCCAGCTCCTGCAGCCGCTCTGGAATGTGCTGTCCTAGGGCGAGGAATTTCAGAGCTCCCCCGTGCGACCCCCGGCCCTGGCTGCCATCAGTCCTGTAAATCTCTCTGCCCTCAATCCAGATGAATTGGGAGATAGTAAAAGTGGCTGGATTTCAGTGGGTTTGGGGCTTTTTTCTTATTTTACTGTTGAAAAAAAATTAATTAGGTGAGGAGGAGCTGTTTGGAGAAGGGTATCAGTGGTGAGGATAAAAGGATAATCTGATGGATAAAATAAAAGGAAAAATCTTCCATAAATATGCGGAGCGCTGCTGAAATGGAGCCTAGACACCATTCCAGGCATCTTTGGGTCCGTCTGGGTGCCTCATCCCAGAGCAGCTCCATCCCCCTCACGATGGAGGCTCCAGAACTCTCCTTGTCTCCATTCCCTTCGTTTCTGTGCCTCATTCCCATGTGATGATTGATTATTCCAATTTTTTGTCTTTTTTTTTGGTGTTGTGATGGGGCTGAAGGCACCTCTGAAACCCAACAGAAATCCTTGCAGGCTCTTTTTGGGCTCTTTTAGGGTTCTTTTGGAGATCTTTTTGGGCTGTTTTCAAGCTCTTTTTGGGCCCTATTCAGGCCCTTTTAATTCCCTTTTTTAGACTTTTCCACGTTCTTTTTATGCCCTTTTCAGGCCCTTTTTAGGCTCTTTCCACACTCTTCTAAGACCCTTTTCAGGCTCTTTTCTGCCTCTTTCTAGGCTCTTTTAATGCCCTTTTTCAGGCCCTTCTCAGGCTCTTTTCACTCCCTTTTTAGACCTTTTCCAAGTTCTTTTTAAGCTCTTTTCAGGCTCTTTTTTTGCCCTGTTCAGGCCTTTTTTAGGCCCTTTTTAAAGCCCATTTTAGGCTCTTTCCCAGCTCTTTACAAGCTCTTTTTAGGTTCTTTTCAGCCTCTTTCCAGGCTCTTTTCAGACTCCTTTTAGGCTCTTTTTAGGCCCTTTTCAGGACCTTTTAAGGCCCTTTTTGGGCCCTTTTCAGGCTCTTTTTATGCCTTTTTTTTTGGCGCTTTTCAGCCTCTTTATAGACTAATTTCTGATTCTTTTCAGGCCCTTTTCAGGCTCTTTTTGGACTTCTTTCAGACCATTTTTAGGCCCTTTTCAGGCTCTTTTTAGGCTGTTTTTGGGCTCTTTTTAGGTTCTCTTTGGGCTGTCTTTAGGCTCTTTTTAGGCCATTTTTAGGGCCCTTTTTGGGCCCTTTTCAGGCTCTTTTTAGGCTGTTTTCAGGCTCATTTTGGGCTCTATTTAGGCTCTTTTCTTTTAGGGTCTTTTTAGGCCCTTTCCAGGCTCTTTTTAGGTTCTTTCCAGGCTCTTTTTGGACTCATTTCAGGCTCTTTTCAGGCCCTTTTCAATTTCTTTTTAGGCCCTTTTAAGGCTCTTTTCAGGCTCTTTCCAGGCTCTTTTTTGGCTGTTTTTAGACCCTTTTCAGGCCCTTTTTAGGCTCTTTTTGGGTTCTGTGGGCTGTATTTCCCAGATCCCAAGCCATACACGCAACGAGGACACGTGGCCTTTATCCTGCTTTTTTCCCTGGCCAAAAGCTGGAGGCCAACATCTCTCAAAAAGGGAAGAATTAATGTGGGGCCTCAGGCTAAAACCTCTCAGGTTTCCTTCTCCCTCGCTAAGTGAAGCAAAAGGATCCATCTGCCAAAAAAACCCCGAACTTTACAACATAAACTGGGAGGGTTGTAATGAAAACCACTTTGGAAGGGGGAAAAAAAAATTCTATTTTTGTTTTATTGTCATGGCTTGCTTTGGTTGTTCATCAGGAAATGCCTCTGCAGGTAAAATGATAAATTAAAATGGAATATTTTAAAAAATATTTGTTTCTCTACTACAAGTCCTGGTGTTATTTTGTGCCTCTTTTATGGGATTTTATTTGGGATTTTTGGTCCATTTAACCAGATTTCACCAGAGTTAAAAACATCAAACCTTATCTTGCCCTGGTGTCCAGATCCAGCTTTTTAAATCCCTGATATTCCCAAGGATTAAGCAGTAATTGAACCTCTGGAAAAGCTTCTCCTCATAAAGATTTTGAGGAAAAAACATTAAAATGAGTTGTTTGAATGCTTGGGTAATTCCAATTTTTCTCCTGCAGTGATTATCTCTATATTTGCTCTCTCTAAAGTAATATTTGTGTGTCAGAAGGGATACATTCAAAGGCAATGAGCCTGCTTTAATTAACAATTAATAAATGTAATTTTATGTTATGAATGTTAAAAAATGCTCATGTACATATATGTGTTAAAAATTTTTAACACTTATACATACATATATATATGTGTTAAAAAATGTTCATAAAGAATAACGTAAAAATGTTAATAATATAGATCATATTTAAACAATTAGATAAATATAAGACTTCTTGTAGATCTAAGAACATAAATAACTATAATAGGTATAAAATAATAATATATAATAGGTATAAAATAGATAATAATATATAATAGGTATAAAATAGAGAATAATATATAATAGGTATAAAATAGATAATAATATATAAATACAGTATAGAAATAATTTATAAATAAATATAAAATAATTAATAGAGTTTAAAATGTTAAGATAATTAAACCAGGGGCTAAGCTGGACATGTTTGTCATCCCAGCCAGTTTTGTGTAACCCCTGGCACTAAAATGTTTAATTTTGGGACATTAAAGTACCAAAATGTCATTTATGAACTAGAGAAGGGAGGGGGTGACTGAAATTCTCACTTTCAACACCAAACAGGGTTGAATTTTGAAGTTGCTCTAGTTTATATTTTACAGCAACCTTAAAACCCCCCAAAAATACCAAATCCACATTTCCAGGCCGGTCCATGGGCTGTAAATCAGGAGGAAAATCAGAAATGTTGCCCAGAGAGAATAAAACCCATCATAATTTCTGTTAATCCGAATGGTTTTGTTGCTGAAGCCGTCAGAGGTGCGTTGGGAGCAGGTTTTGGAGTGGTTGGAGCTGATGACTGATCCTGCCGGGGTTCAAAGGGCGCAGCCAGCAGGAACACGGAATTCCTGCCCGATAAACCCAGAGCAATTTGTCTCACGTGAAAAGCTCGGCTGGCTCTGTCCTCCTGCCCCTGATTGTCCCCAGCCCCCACGAAACAACACCAGCTTCACCCAAAAATCCCATAAAATACCAAGAAGGGGATGAATTTGAATTTTTTTTTTTAATTTTATTTTGATTTTTTCCCAGTTGCAGCCCAAGGCCAGGGGCTGGATGTCACTCCTGCCCGGCACAGGAGCCGCAGAGTGCACGGCAATTACATCAAATTGGCTCAACTCTTCCCCCGTGTCTGCTGAAATCTCAGAGCCAGGAGCGGGCTCGGGGAGGAGGGACCCTCGATGCTCTGTGCTCCTGCCCGGATCCCCCAGAGTTCCCATTGCTGGCCCGAGCTCCAGGAATCCAGCAGACCCAGCCCAAGGCAGGCCGGTTCCGTGCAGGGAGTTGTGGTTCCCCTCCTGCCCAGCCTCTCCAAAGCCGTGGTGTTGGTTCCAGTTAGAGGTTCAATAATTTTTTTTTATATTATCTATTATTTTATCTATATATTATTATATGATAATATAATTAAATTAAAGAAAAATAAATAATAAATACAATAAATAGTAAATAATTATTATATAAACTATATAAAAATAAATATTATAAATAAAATATAAATATAAACAACACATAATATTTTTCAATGTATATATTTATATAATTTGTGTTTTTCCTCCTGCCCAGCCACTCCAAATCCGCATTTTTAGTTCTAATTAGAGGTTCAATAATTTTTCTTTATATTATATATGATCTTATTTAAATATTATTATATACTAATATAAATATAAATAAATAAAAATGAAATACATAAATAATAAATAAATATTATATAGATTATATAAATTATATAAAAATAAACATTACAAACTAAATAGAAATATAAACATCACATACTATTTTTATTTATATCTATATATAATTTCTATATAATTTATATATTGTGTTTTTCCTCCTGCCCAGCCACTCCAAATCCGTATTTGTAGTTCTAAGTAGAGGTTCAATAATTTTTCTTTATATCACATATAATCTTATTTATATTTTATTATATAATAATATAAATAATTATAAATAAATAAAATTTAGAAATAAATAAATATTATATAAATTATATAAAAATAAATCAATATTATAAAGAAAATACAACTATAAACAACACATTATATTTTTAAATTTATATATTTATATAATTTATAGATTGTGTTTTTCCTCCTGCCCAGCCACTCCAAATCCGTATTTTTAGTTCTAAATTAGAGGTTAAATAATTTTTCTGTATATTATATATTATTTTATTTATATATTATTATATATTAATATAAATA
Source organism: Chlorospingus semifuscus (assembly GCA_035048045.1). Classification (NCBI taxonomy): domain Eukaryota; kingdom Metazoa; phylum Chordata; class Aves; order Passeriformes; family Passerellidae; genus Chlorospingus; species Chlorospingus semifuscus. Next base: position 1,870,505 of record JAWWMS010000287.1, on the reverse strand, counting down.
ATTATAAATGAATAAATATTATATAAATGATATAAATTTTGTTTAAAAATAAATATCATAAATTAAATATAAATATAAACAATATAAAATATTTTTATTTTAAATATTGATATCATTTATATATAATTTATATATTGTATTTTTCCTCCTGCCCAGCCACTCCAAACCATATTTTTAGTTCTAATTAGAGGTTAAATAATTTTTCTTTATATTATATATTATTTTATTTATATATTATTCTATATATAAATAATTATAGGTAAATAAAATAAGTAATAAATTGAATAAAACAAATAAATAATAAATATTACATAGATTATATAAATTATGTTAAAATAAATATTACAAATAAAATATAAATATAAACAACACAGAATATTTAATTTATATATTTATATAATTTCTATATAATTTATATATTGTGTTTTTCCTCCTGCCCAGCCACTCCAAATACATATTTTTAGTTCTAAATAGAGATTAAATAATTTTTCTTTATATTGTATATGATCTTATTTATATATTATCATATAATAATATAAATAAGAAATAAGGAATAAACAATAAAATATTATATAAATTATAGAAAGTATATAAAACAAATATTATACAGGAAAACAGAAATATCAATAGCACATAGTATTTATTTAATTTATATAAATATTTATGCCCTGGGATGCCTTTAAAGGCCCCCAGAGCTGCTGCTGGGCCCGGGGGCTGAAAATGGGCTTGGGGAGGCTGGAAATGAGGAAAGGGCAAACCAGGGCCGGGCTCTGCTCCACGGTTATGGAGGAAAAGGGATTCTGGGGGGAGAAATTGCATTTTTCATTCCAGGGAAGCAAGATCCACTGCTGGCTGTTTAAGCAATTTCCTAAGTGAAAATCAGACACATTAAATATATTTTATAGAATCAGGTACATAAATATATTGTATATAATGTAAATGTATTGTATTGAATATATTTAAAGTATTTAATAATATACTAGACCAATAGATATTGGTGTTTGCAGCCATGGTATTTTCTGAAAAATCCTTTCCTTAGGATTTTTCTCCTGAGAAGCTGAGAGGGCTCAGAGGAAAAGAAAAACAATAATTATCTGCTGCTGTGGAATGCAACAGGTGCATCTGTGATTGGTCCATGTTAGTTGTTTTTAATTAATGCCCAATCACAGTCAGCTGTTGCAGACTCTCTGGACAGTCACAAGATTTTATTATCATTCCATTTTCATTTCCTTTGCTTGCAAATCTTCTGATGAAATCCTTTCTTCTATTCTTTTATTCTTAATATATCATTTTCTTTTAATATAACATATATCATAAAATAATAAATCAGCCTTCTGAACATGGAGTCAACATTCTCATCTCTTCCCGTGTCCGGACTGCCTGCAGATTCCCACAGGTGTTAATCCTTTGTGTTTCCAAGCAGATTTTCCCTGCACCCCTTCCCGTTTGGGATCTGATTCTTGGGGATGCCACTGAGCCCAAGCTCCTGATTTCCCTCTGGATGGTGGCACCACCTCTGCCTTCCCTCTCCCCGGGAAATCCAGGCTGCATCCTGAAGGTATGAGTTCCAAAATCCCATGGGAACGAGGATTTCCTTTCTGTTTGCAGGTTTTGGGGCTCACACCCCTGCAGGAAGGGGAGGAACACTTTGCCCATGGAATTCCTGGCCACAGGAAGTTTGTGTTAAGAGCAGCTTTGCTAAGCACGGGCTCTGGCTTTGCAGAGATGTGGTTTGGTCAGAGCCTAATTTACAATCTAAAGGGAAGAATAAAACCCCCTCTGTGACAGTTTCCAGGGGATTTTTGGAGTAAAGAGTTTTCAACACTCACCAAAACCTTCACCTATAAATCAGCTCAGGCTGAGGGAAGGATTTTTTTTTGATTTGCAGGTGCTGCAAACGTGAGCAGTGTTTGATTATGGGACAACCTCTCCCTCTCTTAAAATACCCCTCCCTTTGTGGTCCAGGAAAATAGGATTGACTCCTAAATCTTGCAGGAACAGCTCCATAAATTCCCCCACTGATATAATATCAGCCATAAATCATGTTGCATGAGCAAATTGCTCTTGGAGGCATTTTGTTTCACGTTCCCCTTCCCCCCTCTCCAGTTTCTGCCATCAATCTTTAAGACAGTGATCTCTTTCCAGCCTTTCAGATTAACAAGATAAATTATTCACTAATGTGTTGGAAAAACAAGTCAGAACTCCCAAACACTGCTTGGAGTGTCCTGCACCCCTAAAAAAGGGCTGGGACTGCTGATCCTTGTCAGGTTGATCCCAAAGTCTGGTTTGGGGAGTTTTTGGGGTGTCCAAGGCTGGGCTGGATGGAGTTTGGAGGTGGAATGGTGGAAGGTGTCCCTGCCATGGCAGGCGGGGAGTGGGATGAGCTTCAAGGTCCTCTCCAACCCAACCCATTCCATGAATGGGCAATTTCCAGAATGAAATCTGTTCTGCCCAGGTGGAATTGATTGTCCCTTTAAGGGGGACAACCTTTGAGGACCCTTCCAGCCTTGAAGGAGCTTTGATTCTGTCAGGAACTGTCCGTGTCCATGAGCAGCTCCCACCCTTGGACCTCTCTGTGGTGTTGTGAGGTTTGAGCTCTGCTCTTTCTCCTCCCTCCCTCCCTCCCTCTGGTGTTTTCCCTTCTCTGCTGGCTGAGCCCCTTTGTCCCTCTCTCTTTCCCACCCTAAATAATCCATGGAGTGGGAGGATGGAGGTGTCTGCAGGGCAGACGGCTCTGGGAGGCAGGACAGGGAGGGGAAACAGGGAAAAGCAGAGGGGGAACGTGAGGCTGAAGGAATTGAGGAGGATCAGGATCACCAGAGCTTTTCTCCCTTTCCAATGAATCCATTCCCGTTGAACTGGATTGAATCCCAGTCCAAAACCAAGCTGGGAACATGGAATGGGTTGGAAGGACCTTAAAGCTCATCCCATGCCACCCCTGCCATGGCAGGGACATTTCCACTGTCCCAGGTTGCTCCAAGCCCTGTCCAACCTGCTCTGGGACATTTCCATGAGACCTGAGGAGCTTCATCTCGTTCCCATTCCTGATTAAAACCCTTTCCTCTCCCATTCCTGGGCCACGGCTCCTGCTGTCTGCCTGAGCAGTCACGATCCTTGAACAGGGAATTATTTTTTCAGCCTTTCTGTTTTTCATGCAGTGAAGTCATCTCGGTGATGAAAGTTTTTCTGGGATGAAAATAGTCCGGAGAAAATGAGTTTCCACTGTGCTATTTTAGGAACAGGATCATTCAAGTGGCAGCTAATGAGCTTGAAAACGTGCCAAAAAAAATTATCAGCAGGAAAAAGTGAGAAAAGGGGGTTGGCTCCCACAGGTTTCCACTTCCAAGGAAGCAATAAATCAAATTCACCGTTTGAGATTTGTAGAGAAGATTTGAAAAAAAATAATTAAATCTGAATTTTTTTCATTTTGCAGGAAGAACCACAGAAGCACATTTAGGATTCTTTTAAGATATCTGTGCATTCCAAGAGGAAAAAAAAAATGGGGAGAGCAGCACTTTTGCAAATGCTCTGCAGGGCAGGGGCTGGATTTCGGTGGATGGTGCAGGCTGTGTGTTGCCCAGTTACTATCGGGGAGCGTTTGTGGGAGATCTCATCTCGCATTCCTCCTGCTCCCGGGGATCCCTGCTGCTCCCAGCTGAGGATTTATCTCTGCCCTGGTGCAATTTTCCAGCTCCTCTGGTTTCTGTGAGGAGCAGACAGCTCGGCTCCGTGCCTGGGACACGGAAGAGTCCTGGGGAGGGAGCAGAGAGCAGAAATTGTGTTTATAGAAGAGAAATTGTGTTTACCCCTGGTTAGAAATCCTTCTACCTATTGCCTGCTCACCTGGTAGATGAGAGGATTCCTTGGGACAGCTGCAATGCCACAACTCTCATTCGAAATTCCCTGGAAATTGCTATTCATTTAAGGGGAAAAAAGTGAAGTTGTTGTTATAAATATAGTTTATGTGTTATATAATATTGTCAATATAAAAGAGAGGGAGGGACAGGAGCCGGGGAATGGCTCCCAGTGCCAGAGGGCAGGCATGGATGGGACATTGGGAATTGGGAATTCCTGGCTGGGCTGGGATTGCCAGAGCAGCTGGGGCTGCCCCTGCATCCCTGGCAGTGCCCAAGGCCAGGCTGGAACACCCTGGGATGGGGAAGGTGTCCCTGCCATGGCAGGGGTGTCACAAGATGGGCTTTACTGTCCCTTCCCACCCAAACCATTCTATGGTTCTATGATAATTTCGAGCAATAATTACATTTTTATTCAATAGCTATGGGAAAACACCGAGTTGAATAATGAGATAAAAATGAACGTCTCAGCCCTAAAAGGACATTAATCAACATATTAACTGTGTAGACAAACTGATCTGATGCTGTTACAGCCTAATTTGTCTCAAAATCATTATATTTTATGTATTGCATAATGTACTTTAAATCGCGCGTTGGAGCGCTCGGATGTGAGCTCTGCGGTCCCACGGAGCCGTGCTGTGCCCCGTTCTGTCCCGGTTCACCATTCGGTGCCATCATTTCACCTTTCCAGGGCGGCTCGCCCCGAGCCCGCCCCGCTCGGGACCAGCCCGACGCCTCCTGCTCTCTATCTCAGCCGCTCAGAGCGCCTCCTGCTCAGCACTCGGGTTTCCAAAGGCCTGGATTAGCATTTTGCGTCTCTCCATGCCCGGCCATTGGCTCGGCAGCGCTGCCCCTTGGCACGCCCCACTCGGGTTTGGCGGCCGCTGCGGGCAGGGCAGCCCCCGGAGCCGAGCGAATGTCAGACGCCAGACGGATGGATGCCGGACAAAGAGCAGCCAGCGCTGGCTGCGCCTCTGCCTGCCGCCGCACAATGCTCCGGGAGCCGGGACGCAGGGCGGGCACAGCCCCGAAGGGAGCTCGGTGGAATGCTCATAAAGGAATAAAAGCTGAGGTAGTTTTTCCCGTCTGCTCTGCCAGCACGCGGGGGCTCGGTTAAGGTGCTGTAAAACACATCCCAGGCGCTCAGCCCCGAGGAATTCCCCCCGGCGTTTTGCTGTCCCGTTCCGGTGGGTGTTTGTGTCCGTCTGACCGGGCAGTCTGCACCCGGGGCTGTCGCTCCGTGTGGTGCCACATGCCAGCCCCAGGCCACCGCAGGGTGACAAGCAGCGATCGGTCAATGCTTGAGCTCGATCACCTTGGAGCTCTTTTCCAACTTAATGGTTCTGTGATTCTATTCTGTGGTTGTCCTTACACTTAATTCCTATGCTTTTCCTTCTTTACCCCTTTGGTTTTCCCTTTCCTGTTATCTTTCCTCCTTTTCCTTTTCCTTTTCCTTTTCCTTTTCCTTTTCCTTTTCCTTTTCCTTTTCCTTTTCCTTT
>JAWWMS010000287.1:1846097-1856097 GCA_035048045.1 Chlorospingus semifuscus | reverse complement strand
CATCCTCGGCTCCAGCGTGTCTGGATCCCGCATCCCTGGATCCAGCACTCCCGGATCCCGCGTTCCTGGATCCCGCATCCCTGGATCCAGCACTCCCGGATCCCGCGTTCCTGGATCCCGCGTTCCTGGACCCCGCATTCCTGGATCCAGCACTCCCGGATCCCGCGTTCCCGGATCCCGCGTTCCTGGACCCCGCATTCCTGGTTCCAGCACTCCCGGATCCCTCGTTCCCGGATCCCGCGTTCCTGGACCCTGCATTCCTGGTTCCCGCATTCCCGGCTCCAGCATTCTCGGATCCCGAATTCTCGGATCCCGCACTCCCGGATCCCGCATTCCCTGCTCCATCATTCCCGGATCCCGCGTTCCCGGCTCCCGGGCTGCCCCGGCCGCCGAGGGAGCGATGGAAAATCCCTGAGCCAGCGCCTGGAAAATCCGTGCGGCAAAGGTGCGTCCCTGTCTCTGTTTAAACCCCCAAACCTCTTCTTTGTACCCCCTTCCCCTATTATTTTCTGTCTTGTTTTCCCTATTGTTCTCCCTATTGTTTTCTCCATTGTTACAGCGGAAAAAGCGATTATTATATTTTTTTTAGCCGGGAAGTCACTCGGGTTGGCACGTGCTTAGCAAAACAAACCCGTGCCTGTGTGGGGTTCCAGGGAAAAATGTCCATTTTCCCTTCGCTCAGCGCTGGCTCGGCGATTCCAGCGGGATTTGGGGACCCCGCGCTGCCCTCCAGGAGCAGAACGGGCTCATCCCTCTGGATAAACCCCGGGATGAGCTCCGGGGGGATCCGGAGGGGTTTTCCAGCAGCCCCCCGTGTTTGGAACCCTCCTTTCCATTCCAAACGTCCCCTTCTCCCCCCAGATTCCCGGTTTTTGGGGTCCCAGCCGCAGGACGGGGTTCTCCGGGTGATGGAGGCGCTCCGGGCTGGTCCTGCCCCGCTCCCCATCGGGGCTCTGGGGTTTGGCAGGAGAATGCCGGTGTGGTTATTTTTAATTTTTTTTTTTTTCTGAGAGCCCTTTTTATGGAAATGGGGCTCTTGACGAGTTGTTTTCCGAATGAAAGCAAAGGGAATAATTATATTTGTTGGGAGTAAAAGAGAGTCACAGTGCTGCTGCTGCTGCTAAAGAGCTTCCTGCTCTTCTTCCCTGTTAATTAAAAATGCTGCTGTTAAAAAAATCATGGAATATTTTAGGTTGGAAAGGATCTTAGAGCTCATCCTATTCCAAACTCTGATGTGGGCAGGGGCATGTTCCACTGGTTGCTCCAAGCCCCACCCAGCCTAGCTTTGGATTAAATTAAATTAAAAATTAAATGAATTTCATAGATAAATAATTCTGTTTCCAGTGTATGTGCTCTTTCCTGCTTCAATGGAGGGCATATTACCAATGTCTTAATAATTATTACATTCCATTCCTAAACATCACCTGCCCATACAATGAGCTGGATAATTCTTTTCTATATCCACATGATTTCTCCTGTATTTTGGGAATTTTTACTTGGCAATGCACAGGGGCAGGTATGAAAACCTGCCCAAATGGTGGGAGTCCCTGCAGGAATATCCATCATTTTGGTTGACTTTTCCCGTGACAGGAGCCCAGGCTGTGGTTCATTTTTTAAAATCACTTCAAGATTCATTTTCAGGCCTCACCAGCTGCTGGGCTGATGGATTGGGAACTTCCAGTGGGCAGAACTGGCACAATAAATGCGTTTCCTGTATAAAAAATAATTATTCTGTAGCTTCAGACAGCTTGTTCAGTGGGAATTGTTGTAAACCACAGAGATCCCAGTGGGAAGTGGGTGGAAATCCCCGGTGTGACTATTAGCACACCTTCAGAACAACCTGTGCTGGATTTTTCCCTGCTTTTATTGCTGTGGAAAAGCTGTTTACAGTGAGATAGGAGGACCTGGCTGGCTCAGAGCTGGCGCTGCTGGTGTCAGGAGGTCAGGCTGGCTCCAAGCTCGTGGAATCCCGTGGATCTCAGAGCCGTGCGTTATTTTCCTGCTGTGGAAACCCGGTGGTGCCGTTCCAGGTCTGGAAGCAGCACAGGAAAATAAAAATTTTTATATTTTTTCCTGGTTGTGGTCAGTGCTGAGCTTGCAGGGTCCAGCTCTGAGGGGGATCAGGGGTGGGGATGAGGCTTCTCCACCAGATCCGTGTTGTCTCGGCGGCGGAACGAACTGAAAACAAATCCTGGGTGAGACAGACGATCCCAAAATGATTTAGCTCATTAGGACAGCTGGGATAAAATGATTCCCAACATCCACCCATTAGTTATGCAAACACCAAGGATGGGGTTTAACCAGCCTTGCCCTCGGGTCTAACCCTGCTGCCTCCCTCCAGCCCCAGGAGGTGCCAGCAGGGAGGGAATCCAACCCTTCCCATTCCCACTGGATTTATTTTTTAGGCCAGTGCTGACATAAAAACATCTGAAGTGTCCTCCTGGCCGTGTTACAGTGGGAGGCTTGTTCCCTGTAAATCTAAAACTTTATTTATGCGTCAGCGATCCGCCGGTTCCATTATTGGGCGCTCGCGTGTCTGATCTCCGGGCTGATTTCCTGCCACTCTCTGGTGTAAAACTAACGGATAAGTTACAACAGAGCCTGGAAACTGAATAAATTATTTGCTTTCAGCTCTGCTCGTCAGCAGGGCTGGGGTTTTCCAATGGAAACCCAAGTTGCATCCCACGATTTGTTGATTAATCCAGTTTCTCATGGCCTGGATGAATAAAGGGGTTTAAGGAGCACTAAAAATAAATGCTGGGCATCCCTCAAGGTGATTTTTAGGAGCTGAGGGCAGGAAGTTCTGCCCTCCCTCCTTTTCCTGCCCCGTTTTGCTCCTCGTGTCTGTCAGATTGATGTGATGGGATGGGCAGAGCAAATCCTTGGGGTCAAGGGATCCAAGGGCCGAGCTGGGCCCTGGAGAGCTCTGGGGAGAGCTGGAGGTGTCTGCTGGAGCTGCTGATGCTCTGGCTCCACAGAACTCACTCAGGGAGACCTATTTAGTGGAAATGAACTCATTTAGCTCGAAAACAAACTGTTATTTCAGCCCTGGGGCGGGCCCTGGGTGAGAGGTGCCGTGTCTGCCTTGCTGATTGGGATCTGCCTCTGGAAAGAGATCCTGGCTCGCTGGGAGCACTGGAAGCAGGTGGCAAGGTAGGATTTCTGGTGGCTCTTTGCCACTCTGGAGAGGTTTTTACCTCAGACAATCCCTCCTTGTGGTGTAATGGGAGAGCAAGAGCAGAAGCACAAGTAAACCTTATGATTATACCACTACTTTTTAAAAACGATTTTGAGTTCCATGATTTTTTTTTTTGGTAGTTTGAATGACAAGACTTGCTGGAAATCCATATTTTTTCCTACAAAGTGAATAATTCCTCTTTTTTTTTTTTTTCCTGTCCCAGACCCATTTTGCCCCTGGTGATTTTTCTGTGGTTTTTTGTGGCGTGGTGCGACCTACTCAGAGAGGAGCAGAGCCCTTATCCCTCCCTGGCCATATGTTCCCAGAAATAATCATCATTTTCCATCAGGGCTGCTATGTGAGCTCTTCCCTGTCCACTCTGTTGGCCCTGGTTGAGTTTTTATGAATCTGCTGTGGAAATCTGATGGGCTTCACAGGAGAAATGTGTGTCTGGAGGCAGGACTCCTTCCCCACCAACAATAAAGTATTGTCAACCCCATAAAAATCTATTTTGGACATCTGTACACCCAATAAACCCACGGTTTATCCCTTGGCACGTGTTAAAAGGGGGAAAAATCCAGTATAAATGGCCGTTTGTTCATTGCCCAGTGGTGCCTACGTGATCCCGGCTCAGCTCCTGCTCCAGAGATTCCCTGTGAATCCACAATATTCCCATTTATGGGGCTGCCAGCAGTGCCAGGGCAGGGAGTTAAGAGTGGGGCTCTCTCCCAGGGGATGCTGCAGATGCTCTCAGCAGGAGCTGCGCCTCCTCCCCGGGCTTGGCTCCACTGGAAAACTCAGGAAATCCTCAAAGTTGGGATGGATTTGGGATGATGGCATAAAATATCCCTCCTGCTGCTCCATCGGTGGGTATTCCGGAGTAAGCTCTTCCAGGGGCTTCCTAATTTTATATAAATTGTTAAATATTCTATATAAATTGCTAATTATTCTATATAATCTGCTAAATATGCTATAGAAATAGCTAACTATTCTATATAAAATGCTAAATATTCTATATAAATTGCTAATTATTCTATATAAGTTGCTATATATATTATATATAATCTGTTAAGTATGCCATATAAATAGCCAAATACCCTTTATAATTTGCTAAATATTCTATATAAATTGCTAATTATTCTATATAATCTGCTAAATATTCTATAGGAATAGCTAAATATTCTATATAAAATGCTAAATATTCTATATAAATTGCTAAATATTCTATATAAGTTGCTAGATATTCTGTATAATCTGCTAAATATACCATATAAATAGCTAAATACTCTCTAGAAATAGCTACATATTTCATATAAGCTGCTAAATACTCTATATAAACTGCTAAGTATTCTATATGAACTGCTAAATATTCTACGTGAACTGCTAAATATGATAGGAAAAGATGAGAGGAATTACCTCACTTATAATTAAAATTTTATCACGTTTTCCTTTTATGTCTTTTATTGGTTTAATGCCAATTACTCCTGTATTTTATCAAATGTAGGGTGGGTTTTTTTGCATTCTCCTCCTCTACAAGTGCCTTGAATAGAATAACATAAATTCCTCTCATGGAATTCTGCCTGCAATTATTTCCTATCAGTCAGGCCTGAGCTTTTGTGTGGCTCTGCTTTCATCTCCTGAGCTGCTGTGCAGACAAATTCCGGCTCTCAGGCAGGTGCCTGGCTCGCTGTGGGATGATCCCTGTGGATGCTGCAGGGATTTGGCTGGAAAAATGGAAATATTTCAGCATCAGGCAGGCTGCAGAATTCCTGGGGTTTGTCCCGAGGAGGGAGTTAAGTGCTAAAAGAAAAAAAAAAAAAAAATTAACAGAGGAAATTATTGGGATTCAGAATTGGTTTGCAGTGCAGGGAATAAAAGGGCTCTGGAAAAGTGGAAGTCTTGGAAGGAGAGTGTTTTCCTGGTGGTTTATATCCAGAAATGCTGAAGGCTGCACACTCCTAATCTTGCCTGATTTGGAGCTTATTAAATGTGGGTTTTAAATGCCCTGGGGCTATTTTAAAAAGTCCTCAAAAAATTATTTTCTCAGGAAATTTTGTGAACTGCTGCTGTTAGTCCATAGTAATTAATTAATTAATGTACTTACTGATTACGTTCTCCTGTGGAATAGTTGGAAATTTTAAAGTCAGCCCCTGTTCCCTTTCATTGTTATTATTCCTTGGTCCAGGCAGAGATTCCCAGCTGGAATCACCTCTCAGGGTGAGTCCAGTGTTTGCCAGCTCTGCTCCTGGAGTGCAGCCGGCGTGGTTTCAGCTCACTGTCCTTCTGTGCCACAAAATTCACACTCCTGTTACAGAAATCAGGGATTTTGGGGTCTGGCTGGTGGAGGGAAGGGCTTGACAAGCTCATTTTTGGTGGTTCATCACCTGCAGGATGGATTTTTAACGTAAATATTGTGTGTCTGGAGGAGAAGGTGAATTTATGCCACAAATACATACCACAAAAAAGTCACCTGAAAATGAGGTTGGTAGGAAGGAGAAGGACAAAGAAACCAAAATATTTTCCATTAAACCCTGGATTTCTCTTTGCCAGCTCCTGCAGATTTTAATTTATTTGTTGTTTCACATCAACAAACACAATTTTTGAATAAACAAAGCAAATTCCATCAGGTTACCCTTCAGACGTTATTTTTGAGGAATTGAATAAAACACTTAAAAAAACCTTGAAGAAACACTTATTAAAATTTATTAATAAAATAAATTTGGGCAGATGTGCTTCAGCAGTGTTCCCAAAGAGCCCTGGTGGCACAGGGAACAATGGCTCTTGTCCCCAGAAGAATGGGAGCCCTTGATGAGATGTCAGCATCTCCAGACCTCGCTCTGTGCATCTGCTGCTCAAGTCATGGGGTCTCGTGGGCTCTCCTGGCCAGAATCCCAATGGCAGCACTTTAATTCCACAGCCCAAATATTGATTTAATGGGGGCTCTGCACGTGCAGTTTATTTAGAGTTGATTTGTGTGTTTGTAGAAATGAAATTTGTTTGAGTGTCCCCACATAAGGCTGGTGGTAAATCTAAATAAATGAAATAAAATAGACTATTTTAACTTTTGGATTTTTAATTTTTTTTATGCATTACTCTGCTTTTTATACAGATTTGGCCAATTCTGTTGTGTTATTATGTATATTTAAATATTTAACGGAGTTGGATTTATTTTTGCACGTTTTATTTTCTCTACACCTATCAAGCTCTTTGTTTTTGTGCACGACCAGCCTTTCCCAACCTTCCATATCTCACCACAGGGCGTTTGTTTTCCTGGGATCCTTGTGCTCCTATAACAAGATTCTAAAGCCAAACCAGTGCAGGGCTGGATTTCATAGAAATCCCTCCTGCTTTTCGGGCTCTCCTTCTTCCCAGACGTACATTTGGGGCTAAACTGCCGGGGAAGCAGATGCCAGTCTGCAGATATTAGGAGTTAAAATCTCTTGAGATGTCTTCATGCTCTTAAGGAGCTTCCAGCCCTCTCCAGCGAGATCCAAGGCGCGGCGAGGGCGGCGCCGGCGCGGGAGGAGAGGGTGAGCGCGGGGTTGGGCTCCAGCGTTGGGAGCCATCCATAAATCCCAAATCTGGGCCCTTGGGATGCCCGCTGGGATTTGGTGGAGGTGTTTTCCAAGGAGGTTGTTTGGTGGTTAAGAGGTTTTTGGGGTGTCCATGGAGGTAGGGAAGAGGGGAGGTTTGTGGGGAGTGAAAATGTTGCGGGTCCGTCACGTCCCAAGGAAAGGTTTAGTGGCCTTGTCGTCCTCATTTTACCTCCTGTCTCTGCTGGGTGATGAATGCGTGTCCATCCATAGGTAAATATACAAAAAAATACATCTAAAATATCTGCTTTATCCACCTAAAATATCTATTTTATCCATCTAAAATATCTGTTTTCTATAACTCTATAAAACCTGTACACAAATACAGACATCTCCACATTGGTCAGTTGGCCTTCAAGCATGGAGAAGGCTTTAAAGTTGTTTTTCCAGCTGCATTCTAAGGATGGGAAAAAACCCAAAAGTTTCACTGCTATTAAGTTGTTTTCAGCTTGTATCTGCCAAGCCATGCTCTGCTTAAACATTTAATAGGGTACAAAGCATCTTTGGGGCATTTAACAATGTTTTAAAATTAATATCACCATCTTCATATTTTTTCCAGACAACAGAGATTTTAAACAGCTTTTACCTTGGGTTTAGATCTAATATTCAAGTGGGGAAAGGGAAAGAAGTGGTTTTTCAGTGGTTTTTATCGTTGGGAATGTTTTTCTGTGGAATTGCTCTATGGAGAAAATTTTAATTGAGGCAACCAAGAGTGTTTTTAATGAATGAATATTTATCTGCTTTGAGTTTTATATCCACTAAAATATTTTATCTGGAAATGACATTTGGTGTTGTTTGGTTGGGTGTTCAGACAAGGCCTTGGATTTTTGGGACTGGCAAAATAAAAATCTTGAGCATGACCCAGTTTAACAGCAAATTCCCAGCAGCAACATTCCTGGCTCCAAGAACACCACAAAGTCTGAGGAAGTTGATTTTTACAACTTTGGGTCTTATCCCAATGGAATTGTAATTCCATTTTTTTCCATGGTTGGGACACTTAAGGGTTTTCTCTCTTCCTTTCTCTGTTGGATTTTGGGATTTTGGGGTTTTTTGGTGTCTAGTGAGGTACTGATGGGAGTGCAGGGTTTCCTTGGCTGAGGTAGCTGGAGGATGTTCCCATCATGGAATGTTCACTGGCTTCCCAACCTTCCCTTCCTTTCCAGCCTGGCCAAATGCCCTGATGGATCCAAGTGAGAAGTTGTGTAACTTGACAAAATCCTCTTTTCCCTAGGGAACCGTACTGAAAATGGGACCTGAAGGATGACAAGGGGAAAATAAGCAACAGCACAGGCTGGATCCAGTTGGTTTTTTCCCTGTCTGCAGTGAAAGGGGACTGGGGGAACCATGGGGTGGGATTTGGTGGTGGGATTTGAGGTGGGACCCCCACCATGGATGGAGCTGGGCCTCGTTTCTCCCCTCACCTTGAAAGTCTGCTGGCAGTAAAACTTTTTAGCACTTCTAATAATTGAAAAGTCCTGATTTCCTTGCTGGAATTAAATGCCTTTTAGTGGATTAGTTTGAACCACATCCACTAAGAGCTTGATCATCTGCCAGCCCCGAGAGTTGGGCCAAAGCTTTGTAAATTAATGAGCTCAAGGTGATTAGGACAGGTTGGGTGCTTTGGACCCTGCACCAAATTGTCCCCGTGCAAGGTGTGGAGCTCTGTGCGTCTGTCACTTCTTTTTCCCATTTTCGTTTGGGTTCCTGGGCTGGGAGGGGGTTTTGGGAAGGGATTTTCCTGGCTTGGCTGCCAAAACCATGAAGGGAACCATGTGATGCCATGTGAAAATAATATTGAGGTCCCAAAAGTAGAAGCAACCTTATAACCACACTTGTTGCTGGGATAATTCCAATTCCAGTCTCAACCCAAGGATATTTATCCTTGTATCAATCCACAGGATGTTTTATGGGAACATGAAACACCTGAGACCTCTGTGGGAAGGGGATTTTAAGTCTTGCAGCCACGTTTTTGTGTGAATGGAAAAATGTCTTGGGACAAATACGTTGGTACATCTTTATTTAAAATGTGGGATTTCCACAGAGTTTTGTGGATAGTGGAGCATCTTCCCCATGGATTTTTGGCTTGGAGTCAAGAGAGGAACTGAGCTTTTATTACCCAACAGGGCAAGTTGTGGGGATGGCTTCAGCACACATTTTATCTGTAATTTCTTTCTAAAAATGTGGTGACTTGCAGTAAAATGTGGCTTTCCTTGGAGGTAGGGAAGACTGGTGTTTCCTAAACTCTCAGGTGATGGAATCTAAATTCCCACTAGTGTTTGTGGTCCCAAAGACAGTTTGATGGGTTTGAGAGTGAATGCCTCATTCCCAAGGCTGATCCCACACCTGCCTGCTGCTTTGCATCCTGCGTCTTCAGGAAATGAGAGCAATTCCAAACTGAGTTTAGTTTAAACTCAGTTTAGATTTTTTGTTTAAAATTCCAAATAATTGTGTTCATTGATGCCAGTGTTTGTCCTCCGTTTTTCTTTTTGATCAACATCCACGGAGGAGGGCTGGAATTAGAGAATTCTCTCCAATCCAAACCATTCCATAACTCATAGTATTATTGCTTTTCCAAGGAAATTTTTCCTCACAGCCCTTCCCGTGTTTCTCTGAGGACAGTTTGTGCTGTTGGGTATCAGAAGCTTTCTGGAGGGAGGATTATTTTCAAGGTGATCTGTCCTGAAAAGATTCCCTGTGCTTCCAGCAGCTGTCAGCAGGATCTGGGAGGGCTGGGCCAGTGCCCTTGCGTCTGTCTGAGCTCTGTTTGTTGGATTTTTCATGTCATTTTGAAGTGGTTTGGGTAAGAATTTAATATCTGCTTATTCTTTTCAAATCCAAAATTCCTGCAGCTCACCTGGCTGGATAATGCAGCACTTCCTGAGTTGGTTTTGGGTCTCTGATGTGTAAAATTGAGCGCTGAGGTTGCTTAAAGAAAACATCACCATCACCAGGTCTTGGCTGCTGGTGGTGAGAGAGAAATCTCCTGAGCCCCTTCATGGGTGGGACCTTCTGTGGCAAATCCTGGGGAGAGGATTTGGATTATCCCTCAGGTGAGACCCCACCTGCAGAGCTGCCTCCAGCACTGTGTCCAACATCAGAAGGTGCTGGAGCAGATCCAGAGGAGGCCCTGGAGATGCTCCAAGGCTGGAGCCCCTCTGGAGCCAGGCTGGGAGAGCTGGGAATGCTCCCCTGGAGAAGGGAAGGCTCCAGGCAGAGCTCAGAGCCCCTG
>JAWWMS010000287.1:1820087-1832830 GCA_035048045.1 Chlorospingus semifuscus | reverse complement strand
AAGAAGGAGAAAGGCTGGACATGCCCAGATTCCTCCATCTTGCCCCCTGAACCCCCATTCTAAAAACCCCAAAAATCAATTTTTCACCCTGTAATAAATTCACTATCATTCTACTTAAACTTTCGTGGCTTGTAATCCTTCATACAAGGTTGGTAATTGTTTTTTCCAAGGGCCAAATCAAAGGCACAGGGGTCTGGGGCTCTGTGCCAAGGTCTCTGAGCCCCCTGGGCAGGGGCTTGAGTCCTCGAGAGCAACCAGAGGAATTTCCTGGGTTCCCACAACTCGTGTGACCGTGTCCCACCACTGGATTCCAAGTGGGCCACACCAGCTTCCATTAGGTTGGGATGAGTGTTTGGTGAATGAACCGAGGGAATTCTGAGGGAAAAAACATCTGCCTGTGCCTCGTTTCTGCTCTGCCAGCAGAGGTTTAGCCCTGGAGTAGGTGGTATACCACCAATAATTCTTGAAAATAAAAGTTTTGTACAAGGTTTGGCTGTTTCGGCTGAAAGTCCTGGATAAAAGGGGCATGGGAGTGAACGAAAAAGCCTTTACGCCCTTGGTGAAGCTTCTTAGGGCTTATAGGATTCCTAAAGGGAAGCCACCGTTGCAGAAAATTAGAATTTTGTTGGATTTTGGGAACCAAACCAAATTTTTGCAGGTTTTAAGACAGTGCATCCATATCTATATATTTATATCGCCTTCCTTACATTTTATTCTTATGTGAGTGTAACACCAGAGAAAATGAGTGTGCTGAATTAATATATAGTATATTGAATTAATATATAATTAATTGAATATTTAATATATAGGTTTTGGATATTGAGTTTTAAAGTATTTAATATTACTTTAATGCAAAAATATTTTTTGCCACCCTACTCTCTGTAATCATCATTACCTTAAATGTCACCAAATATTTGCCCCCCATGAAAGACAGAACTATGTGTACCCCTCTGTTCATACTCAAAATATTAATGGAATATTAAATATTTAGGTGTCTGGCACTGGGTATTTCCATGTTTGTAGAAATTCCTGGTTTTACCCTACCTGTGTGTGTATGGAATGAGCTGGTGGAATGTGCTCATGGTGACAAATGGTGACAATAATGGTGGCAGGTTCTTGCTACATAAGGACTTCCCTAAATTACATGGTTTTAAATTTTAGCCCTGCTTGCCTTGCTCTGGACAATTTTCTAACCCAGAGGATTTTAAAATTGTAGTTCTCTGCCTGTGATTAAACCTGTTTCAAACAGAAAACGGAGGTGGGGCAGTGAATTCTCTCCGTTCATTCATGGTTTCTTGCCACTCATTAGGAGCTGGCAATTAAGGCCCTTGCAATTAGCAGAGGAAGGATGTGGATGTTTTTAGGGAGCAGCTGGAGGGTTTCTGACACCAGCCACTTTTCCAAACTGACGGCTGAGTGCTGCCACAGAGGATTTGGAGAGGGGCTGGATGAGCAGTTGGTCCCACAAAAGGGACACTGGGAAGACCAACGTCCCCAACTGCAAGGCTTTGATCAGTTCCGCAAAAACAAAAGAGTTTTGTGCTTCGGATGGGCAAACCCAACAAATTATTGTCTCTTTGGGAGGAATTCCTGCCGTTATTTCAACCTTGCTGTGCATTAACTTAAAATATTGCTATAATGGTTGGATTTGATGATATTGGAAGTCTTTTCCAACCTTGATTCCATGACTGTCTGTCCTTTATGTTGGTAATTTGATAATTATTCATGAGAGTTGGAGTGGAGCTGTGATGAGCTCCTCTTTTTGGGATGTGAATCTTCATTTTCTGGTGCTGTAGCTCAGTATCAAATCCTCATTTTTTGCTCCTGAAGGTCTCACTGCAAATTGCTGATGTCTTAAAATGAAGAGTGGGGCTTGTGAAACCTTCCTGGTGTTGTTTGGGATTAAAAAAATAGCCCCAAATTCCAAATTCTGCCTCCAGATCCCACATGGACCCATTTCTTTCATCTTCCACGTGGCTGGGAGAGGTTTGTTTTATTTCCTGTCTGCTTCTAATCAGGATTTCATTCTCCCCTGGCTGCGAGGGATCAATGGAGTAAATCCAAAATTCCCTCTTCATAAGGTTGAAGCAACAAAGTTTAAAGCACCAGGCTATGTATTATCTTTTTTCCTCATATTTTTATGGATTTCACTGTGTTTTAATAAAAAAGCTGTTTGCAGATAACAGCAAGGACAATGACAACCTTTGTGCTGCTGGTCCTGGGTGGATTTCTGCTGTGGGACAAACATTTGGAGGTGGCATCCCCAACCCCATCATATCTTTCCTGAAAAAAAAAATCAACAAAAAATAAAATTTCTTAGATAATAACCACCACATATTCAGAGCTGCTCAGGAATTATCTGGGTGTTGCAGATCTTTTGGTTGATCAGGATGGAAAAACTCATCCCAGCCCTGTGTGTTCTGGATGGATTCCACAGGAAACCATCGGCTCCAGCCTGGCTCAGCAGCCGCATCCTTTCAGGATTTTCCTGTTCCATTTGATTTTTGAGGCACTTTCATAATTTTTAAGGGTTGCTAATAATCTGAGCTGTGTATTTAATGATTTTTTAGCCTTGTCTGCCCCTGGCTGGCTCCCCACAGCCTGGGATTGGGATGGTCTCAGGAATGGTACCACAGTGGGTATTGGGTTCTGCTTTAATTAGTTCCCATCAGTCAGGGACTTGGGAAAAATACACCAAATTATTTATTAATGGCCTAATAAAGGGAATCAACCCCTTTGGAGCATGGATGAGGAAAATCCAATGGTGACTTTGTTTGCAGCTCTGAGATGGAGGCTTTTCCAAGAGGAAATGCCAAGACAAAATCAGTGGGAACCTCATAGGATCATGGAAATGTGGCCCAGCCAGTGAGGAGGAGTCAGGAGGAAGGTGGAGATGAGGTGTCCTGTGGGACCAGCCAGCTTCCCACTGCACTGGGAATCCAGGGAGATCCTTTCTCCACCTTTTCCAGTGACCAAAATGTGCTGTGGGGAACAGGGTTTTACAAATCAGAACCAACCCACTGACACTGACAGGAAAATCTGGAGAAATTTGGATCCAAAGAGAAAAAATGTTGCTGTTTCCTCCTGAAAAGCAGCACGGAACCAGATTAACGGGGTCCTTTTAACTCCATATTATCCATTCCCTTTAACTCTATATTATCCATTCCCTTTAACTCCATATTATCCATTCCCTTTAACTCCGTATTATCCATTCCCTTTAACTCCATATTATCCATTCCCTTTAACTCCATATTATCCATTCCTTTTAACTCCATATTATCCATTCCCTTTAACTCCATATTATCCATTCCCTTTAACTCCATATTATCCATTCCCTTTAACTCTGTATTATCCATTCCCTTAAACTCTGTATTATCCATTCCTTTTAACTCCATATTATCCATTCCCTTTAACTCCATATTATCCATTCCCTTTAACTCTGTATTAACCATTCCCTTTAACTCCATATTATCCATTCCCTTAAACTCCATATTATCCATTCCCTTTAACTCCATATTATCCATTCCCTTTAACTCCATATTTTCCATTCCTTTTAACTCCATATTTTCCATTCCCTTTACCTCCATATTATCCATTCCCTTTAACTCTGTATTATCCATTCCTTTTAACTCCATATTATCCATTCCCTTTAACTCCGTATTATCCATTCCCTTTAACTCCCTATTTTCCATTCCTTTTAACTCCATATCTTCCATTCCTTTCAACTCCATTTTTTCCATTCCTTTCAGCCACACCATATCCTCATGGATTTGTGTTTCACCTGTGAAAATGCCTCATATAATTATGATTTTGGTGTTTATTGATGCCAAAATAACCAGAGGAGTGGGAGGCTCCGGGGTTGGGTTATGGGGAGGAGGTGGTGGCCAGGTCCTTGTGGGTCTGCTCTGCTCATCCCTGCTCTCTGCCAGGAAGGAGGGATTGGCCATGGGAATGGCTGCCCAGGGTGGTGCTGGAGTCACCATCCCTGGAGGTTTGTAAGGACAGCCTGGATGTGGCCCTCAGTGCCGTGGTTCACCATTTGGCTTCTGAGGAGGTGGCAGCACCTTGAGCAGGGATTGAAAGTGCCCCAGAAGTGCTGCCAGGAGAGCAATTAAGGAATTAGGCCTCGTTTGGTGAGATCAATTAGGACAGAGGCTGCTGTTCAGAGCTGGAGGTGCAGCACAGTGGTTTTGTTCCCTGTGGGGCCGTGGAACAGGAGCAGCTCTTTCCCTCGGTGGGACAATCCCCAGAGTGTTTCAATCCACCTGATATTTTGTTATCAGCACTGATAAAGCCGCAGTGTTGATATGAGCTCTGATTCCAGGGCAATGAGCACTCCCAGCTCCCATTAGCTCCCTTTGAAGTCACCACTGGGCACTTTGGCTGGGTAAACACAGCTGGAACGAGTCCACAGCGACCCAAATGTGCTGTGGGGGACGGGGTTTTACAAACCAGGACCAACCCGCTGACAATGACAGGAAAACCTGGAGAAATTTGGATTTAAAGAGAAAAAATATTGCTGTTTTCTCCAAAAAAGCAGCATAGAACCAGATTGACAGGGTCATTTTAACTTCATTATTATTCCTATTAATTCCATATTTTGCATTCCTTTCAGCCACGCCGTATCCTCACGGATTTAAGTGTTTCTCCCGAGAGGCAGTGTAGAACCAGATTAATGGAGTCATTTTAACTCCATTTTCCATTCTTATTAACTCCTTATTTTCCATTCCTTCCAGCCACGCCGTATCCTCATGGATTTAAGTGTTTCACCTGTGAAAAGGCCTCGGATAATTACGAGTGCAACCGCTGGGCTCCGGATGTTTACTGCCCCCGAGGTAACCAGCCCCATCCCAACCCAATGGAGCCCCCTTCTTCCCAGAAATGTGGGATTCTGGAGTTCATCCCTTAAGCTCTTCTGTCTCCTTGCAGTGGATGAGGTTGAGGACTCGGAGCTATTCCCTGTTTTCCTCTGGCTCGGCTGGAGGATTCAATCAGGCTGGTGTTGCTTTCCCAAAATTCCAGACTGGTTTGGGTGGGAAGGGACCTTGAAGCTCATCCCATTCCATGGGCAAGGAGACCTTCCATGATCCCAGGGTGCTTCAAGCATCCAGCCTGGCCTTGGACACTTCCAAGGCCTTGGACTCTTCCAATCCAGCATTTCCTTCCTATTTCTCCTGCTGGTGGAATCTCAGGGATCCAGGGACAGCCACAGCTTCTCTGGGAATTCCATCCCAGCCCCTTCCCACCTTCACAGGGAAGGATTTTTTAAAGAGTTTTACTGTTTTTAAGAGTTTTATTTCTCTTACTGGTGAATACAGAACCAGTTTCTGGCTGTGTTCGCCTCCCTCCCCCATGGCACAAATCCACATTTAGGGCAGTCACAGCTGGAATTTTGGTATTTTATTTGATCCCATAAATCCCCTTGGAATCTGAAATTGGGAACAACTCAGAAAAACCCTTTAATAAAACACTCAAATATCAGATCTGAGCTGCCCAGATCTCCTCCTCCTTCACCAGTTCGCTTCTGAGACAAAGCAGAGAAACAAAAACATCACAGAACATCGAGATTATCCACAGCCCCTGTGAATCCCATTTAGTTGGGTTGTTTTGGGATTTTGCCTTTGGGAAATGTTTATTTTGGAAGGAGATGACCCTGCTGTGTTTGCAGCCTGTGTCAGGCCCGTTATCAGCCCAGAATTTGCTTCCTTTGAGCTCAAATCAGCAGCAATAAAACCCCAGGGCTGGCTGGCATGGCACCAGCCCAATATTAACAGATACTCCTTGTTTGGACAGGAGAAAGGGGCAATAGGGAACTGGGCACATAAATATTTTCCATGTTTTTTTAGGGACAAGGTACTGCTTCAGACAGCACATGATATACAATACATGCATTTCTAAAATGGCATTTTTAAAAAAATCCTGTGATCTGATAAAAATCCAGCATTCTTTTCTACTTCTGCTGGAGGACTCTCCGGGAAAGGGAATTGAGCAGGTAAAGACTTTTCCATGTTTTTAGGGACAAGGTGCTGCTTCAGCCACCACATGATCTACAAGAAATACATCAAAAATTTCTTATTTTTAAAAAAATCCAGTGACTTGATAAAAATCCAGGTCTTCTTTTCTATTTCTCCTGCTGGTGGAATCTCAGAGAAAGGGAATCGGGCAGATAAAGATTGTCCCATGTGTTTTAGGGACAAGGTACTGCTTCAGCCAGCACATGATCTACAAGAAGTACATCCAAAATTGGTGTTTTTAAAAAAATTCCACGATTTGATAAAAACATAAGATTTCTTTCCTACTTTTCCTGCTGGAGGGCTCTCAGGGAATGGAAATCGGGCAGAAAAGACGTTTCCATGTTTTTTTAGGGACAAGGTACTGCTTCAGCCAGCACATGATGAGGGCCAGCGGGGAGAGCGTGTCTGTCACCAAGCGCTGCGTGGCCCTGGAGGAGTGCCTGAGCACGGGCTGCACCTACATCAGGCACGAGGAGTACAAGGTGGGAGAAATGGAGAGAAATTATAGAATTAGGGGCTGCTTTGTAAATACAGTCTGTGCAGATACAGATAAAAATATAATATAATAATAGAATATAATAAAATAATGTATAATGATATGTATTATATGTGTATAATATATATACACTGTATATAATATATGTACAATGTGTATGTAATGTATAAATTATATATACATATTGTATATGCAATATATAGTGTATTGTAATATTTTAGATATAATGTAATCTATAAAAATATACAATATATATTACATATATTAGTATGTAATAGATAATATGTAATGTGTGCTATATATATTATGCAATATATATTATATATCTAATAGAGACAGTATATTACACACAATATAGTAGAAAATATATAAATATAAATAGGATAATATCTAAGAATATATAATATAAAAATATATTATATATGAAATATATAATAATGCTATCTAAAATATATAATATATAGAAATATTGTGTAAAAGATATAATATATAAAATACAATAGATATAGTATGTAATATATAATGTACATTATACATAATATACAATATATTTCACATATATGCAAAATATTGTGAATACAGTATGTAACAATATATAATAGTACACGATACATGATATATAGTACATAATGTACATGATACAATATATACAATATATTCTCTCTGTATAATAAATATATTTTATACATATAATAAATTTATATCTAATACATAAAACGAATTATCTATATATTGAAATATATCTACAATATACTATATAATTTCCTTAATAGATCAACAATAAATACGGCCTATTGGATGTAATATAAAAAACAATATACAACTATATTTAATAACACATAATATATTTCATATGTTACATTATATAATGTCGTATCGTGTTATATTTTAATATTATATATAAAATCTACTATATACAACATGTACAGTGTATATATAATGCTTAAGTTATATGTATATAGTATATAATAGATTTTGTACATTATATATAATGTGTATTATATAATACGTATATTATGTATATATACGTATATATAATATTTATCCATCATATATATAATATTATTGATAGAAATTATAATTTATGGAGTAATTGGAGTGTGCCAGAAGTCTGGCTGGGTCAGTGGGTAAATTCAGCATCGCCTGAAATCGAATTTCCCTTGGGAATGATTAAAAAGGGAGGGGAAAAAAGGGAAAGAAAAAGAAGGGAGAAAATCATGTTCTCTCAATAGATGGATTTTTAAAGAGTGGAAGGAGAGGGAAAAAAAGAAGGAAAAATCACAGGGAGCTCCTTTGCAAATGTACCGTTATTTTCCCTTCATTTTCCTCGCTGGAATCCCCCATTGCCTGTCTGTCTGTCTGTCTGTCCCAGGTGTGCACGTCGTGCTGCGAGGGCAGCATCTGTAACCTGCCGCTGCCGCGGAACGCCTCGGACGCCGTGTTCGCCACGCTGTCCCCGCTCAGCGCCACCGCGGCCCCGGCCCCGCACGGCCCCGCCGCGCTCGGGCTGGCGCTGCTGGCACAGCGCTGGCTCGCGGCCGCGGGACACTGACCGGGACCGGGACAGGGACAGAGACAGAGACAGCGACAGGGACAGAGCCTGCGACAGTGACAGAGACAGAGACAGCGACAGCGAGAGTGACAGCGACAGGGACAGAGACCGCACAGAGACCGGGCAGTGACGGCGACAGGGACTGCGACAGGGACAGCGACAGAGACAACGAGAGCTTCAGCGACAGAGACGGGACAGTGACCACGACAGGGGCAGAGACCAGGACAGAGACCGCGACAGCGACCACGACAGGGACAGCGAGAGTGACAGAGACAGCGACAGAGACCGGACAACGAGAGAGACGGCAGCAGCCACCGGACAGCGACAGGGACAGCGACAGGAACAGAGACAGAGACCAGACAGTGACAGCGACAGGGACAGAGACAGCGAGAGCGACGGGACAGTGACGGTGATAGGGACGGTAACAACGACAGCGACAGGACAATGACGATGACAACCACAGTGACAACGACAGTGACAGAGATGGTGAAGGACAGAGACAGTGACAATGACAGTGACTGCGACAGGACAGGGACGGTGATAGGGACGGTAACAATGACAACGACAGCGACAGAGACCGGGCAGTGACAGCGACAGGGACAGAGATCGCGACAGTGACAGAGACAGGATGGGGACGGTGTTAGGGATGGTAACAATGACAACGACAGGACAAGGATGGGACAGTGATGGTGACAATGACAGTGACACAGACGGCGACAGGACAGCGACAGGGACGGTGACAGTGCCAAGGACAGAACAGCGACAGGACGGTGACAAGACAGGGATGGGGATGGTGACAGGCCAGTGACAGGGACAGCGCCACGCTGGCCCAGCTGCGCCAGCCCCAGCTCCTGCACTCCCGCCCGGCTCTGGCCGATGCCGCGTTCAGGACCGCGCCTGAGGAGCGCAATTCCCGCTCCGTGTCCCCGCTTGCTGCAGGAGCTCTGGGGACAATCCCGGGACCGTTCCGGAAAACGCCTCTGAGGCTGGAAAGGCACCAAGCCCGGCCTAACTGGGGCAAAGCCCGGCTTATCTCGGCCGAGAACTGGCGCTGGCAGTGTCCCTGTGTCCGTGCTCCCCTCGGGAACAGCCCGCTGCCATTCCCGGCTCATTAACGCCCGCCTCATTAACACGCCGTAATTAACACAGGATGGGGCTGCAGCGCTCCCGCAGCTCCCGCTCCTCTGGGATGGGCAGCGAGGAAGCGAAGGAGGAGATCCCATCACCTGGGACACGAAAAAACAGCTGGAATTCCTAAATTCTGCCAGAGAAATCCCTAAAACTCCGCATTTCCAGGGGAAAACTACTGGAATTCCCGAACTCCAGCAGAGAAATCCTTAAAAATCCGAATTTCCAGCAGGAAACCGCTGGAACATCCAACGCCCACCAGAGAAATCCCTAAAAATCTGCATTTCCGGCAGAAAACAGCAGAAATTCCCGAATTCAACCAGAGAAATCCCTAAAATCCGCATTTCCATTGGAAAATAGCTGGAATTCCCAAACTCCAGCAGAAAAACCCCTAAAAAATTCTAATTTCCAGCAGAAAACTACTGGAATTCCCAAACTGCACCAGATAAATCCCTAAAAATCTGTGTTTCCAGGGGAAAACTGCTGGAATTCCTAAATTCCACCAGAGAAGTCCCTAAAAGTCCTCATTTCCAGCAGAAAACCATGGAATTCCTAAATTCAACCAGAGAAATCCTTAAAAATCCTCATTTCCAGCAGGAAACCACTGGAATTTCCAACCCCCACCAGAGAAATCCCTAAAAATCCTCATTTCCAGCCAAAACCAGCTGGAATTCCACCAGAAAATCCCTAAAAATTCTTATTTCCAGCCAAAAACTGCTGGAATTCCCAAACTCCATGAGAGAAATCCCTAAAAGTTCACATTTCCAGAAGAAAACCACTGGAATTCCTAAATTCAGCCAGAGAAATCCATAAAAATCCTCATTTCTAGCAGGAAACCACTGGAATTCCCAAACTCCAGCAGAGAAATCCCTAGAAATCCTCATTTCCAGTAGAACACTGCTGGAATTTCTAATCCCCACCAGAGAAATCCCAAAAAAATCCTCATTTCCAGCAGAAAACCACTGGAATTCCTAAATTCAACCAGAGAAATCCCTAAAAATCCGCATTTCCAGTGAGAAACCGCTGGAATTCCACCAGAAAAATCCCTAAAAATTCTCATTTCCAGCCAAAAACTGCTGGAATTCCCAAAATCCACCAGAGAAATCCCCAAAAAATCCTCATTTCCAGCAGAAAAATGCTGGAATTCATAAATTCCACCAGAGAAATCCCAAAAAAATCCTCATTCGCATTCACACCCCTCAGCAGGAGGATGAAGAGCTGCTGCTCCCCCACTGGTTCAGGGGAATATTTCCAATATTTTCCCATTTTAGCCCCAAAGCCCAGAATCTGAGAGAGAGGAAATTGATCCCAAACATCTCCTGGGATTTTTATTCCGTGGGATTTTTATTCCATGGGTTCTGGGCTGTTTGGGTGACCCGTGGTGCTCGTTTTGCTGGGAAATCACGGATGCAATATTTATTTTTGGAGGTCAAGGAGGGTTTGGAAATGCTGGAAAAAATTCCAAAATCTGCTGATCTTGCCAGGAAAAAGGGATGGTTTGCAAGTCAGTGAGTCTGTAATATATAAATGATCAAAAATATATAAAAATATAAATATATATATATTAAAAATGGTTTACATCAATTTTTAAAAAGAATCAATTTTGTATTGCAAAGTCAGTAATAAAGCAGGGTGTCATGGACTTGCTTTAAACTGTTTTTTAATTAATTTTTTTAAAAGAATAATCAGTTATTCTTTCAGGAGCGAATTTTTTCCTGTTCCTGCTCCAAGGTAACTTGAGCTCTATCAAATTCTGGTATTTTTAAGGCTCAAAATGCTTTTTTTGGGGGGATTACAGGGAAATGCAGATTCCTGGAGAATCCATGTGGGATATTCCGGAAAATCAGGAATCTGCTGATGGAAGGGGCTCTCCTGAATTTTGTGGCCTTGGGATTGAATTTCCAGGAGATTTCTTGGAGGTTCAGGAGCAGTTCTTGCTCTCCATTTAATTCCAGGGGATTTCCCCAGGCAAGGAAAAGCTCAGTGTGTTTTACAGGGGATGTTATTAAAAAAATTATATTTTATATATAAATTATAGATGTACATCTTTATAAAAATTGACCTTCATTGCTGTTTGTTTTGAATGATTTTTAATATAAAATCAACTTTTTTTTGGTCTCACCCCCAGCCAAACTTGGAATTTTGCTGCCCTTTCCCCCATCTCTGGTTTTAAGAGTTTTATTCTCTTTTTCTATGCAAATTCCACCTGGAGATTCCCAAAAAATTCCAAGCCTGTCCCTCCTGTGGCATCTCCCTGGATTTTCCTTTAAAAAGAAGGAAATTAAAGTGTCTGAACCCCCCTGCAGCAGTTTGGGGTTCCCTGAGCTCCTGGGAGGTTCCAAACCCCACAAATGCTGAGCTGCACCATATTTATTTTATAGGGCTCTTGCTTTGAAATGTGTAATTGTTTTTAACAGGTGTAAATTGTTGTACATTTGTATAAATAAAAGGGTTCAATTTAAATATTCACTGTGAGGTGTCTGATAAAATTCCAGCCATGGAATCAGAGGGAATGCCAGGGAAAAAAAAAAAAGCCAGGGCAGGATAAATGGGACAAAATTATGGAAAATGTGGAATTTTACCAGAGCAGAGGGAAAACAGAATCCAGGAATCCCAAAATAATCAGGAATTTCTCAGATCTGTGTCCAGTATAAAAAATTTATACCAAATTATCCAGAGCAGAGAGGAAAAACAGAATCCAGGGATCCCAAAATAAACAGGAACTCCTCAGACCTGTGTCCAGTATAAAAGCATTTATACCAAAATTTACCAATACCAGTTTATACAATTTAATAAATAATAATTGGTATTTTAATAATAAAATAATTTATACAATTTATATCAGGAGCTCAACAGGAGGAAAACATGGGAGTGATCCATTATTCACAGGGGGAATTTAAATAAAATTCCCTGAACACAGCTCAGTTTTGGGGATTTTTGGCTGCTGGGACACAAAGAAAAGGGGACAGGAACCAGTCAGGGGTTGCTGTGGATGGGCTCCATAAATAATGGGATAATAAAGATAATAACAGGAGTTAATAATAAATATAATAACAGGAGTTAATAAAGAACAGGATGGGGTTAAATTCTTGCCTTTTCTGGATTCCTGCTCATATCCCTGCCTGTAAGGATTATTCATGTTTTGTCCCTAAATTCTGAATTTTCCTGATTTTCTCTCTCCCACCCTCTCCCCTCCTTCCCTAATTTCCTTTTCCACACACCGCCCTCCCTCCTGCACCTCCTCTCACCTCACCAGGATTTCTCAATATTCCTGGAATGTTTTGTATTTATGGATTTCAAACACAGGGAGCAAAGACCAGCAGGCAAAACAAAATGAGGACGAAATGGAATTTCTGCAGGTCACCAATCCTAAATAATTGCACTGCAGCATTTCATCCTGCTGTAATTAATGAATGAATTAATTTCTTGCTTCAAGGTGGTTCAACTCCAGGTTTTTTGGGGCTAACACAAAAAACCTGTGGGAAATCCCTTTTTCCTATTCCTGCTCTATCAAATTCTGGTATTTTTAAGACTCAAGATCGGAAGAGCGTCG
>JAWWMS010000287.1:1807566-1818859 GCA_035048045.1 Chlorospingus semifuscus | reverse complement strand
AAATAAATAAATAAATAAGTAAATATATATATATATATATATATATATATATATATATAAAAATCTTCAACAGCCCAGCTCAGGAACAAGGGAAGGAATTAATTTCACATTGCTCAGCCAGGCTTGATTTCTTCCCAGCTTTTAAATGGTAACAGGGTATTTCTAAAAGTCACTTCATTTCTAAAATACAGGATTTCAGAAATATTCTTATCTATATTTGTATATTTTATACATACATATTTTTATATATTTATATATACATATAACAGAAATTTTTATATATATGAGATTTTTCTACAGATATGAGATTTACAGAGATATACTTATAGATAGATACATATATATAGATACATATTTTAATATATATTAATATATATTAATATAAATAATAACTATATTAATATATAATTAATATATAGATACATATTTTAATATATATATTTTTATCTCTAAAGGGGATTTTATACATCTGAGATTTATGGAGAAATACTTTTATATATAGATATGCATTTTATATATTTATATGTACTTCTATATATAAAGGAGTTTTTAATATATGTGAGATTTATAGATACTTTTATATATAGATATGTATTCTTATATATTTATATATACATTTATATAAATGAGATTCACAGAGATCTATACTTTAATCTATATTTTTATATATTTACATATAAGTTATATTAGCTATTTTTATTTACATTTTTATTTATTTATATATATTCTTATATTATATATATTTTTATACATACAAATCCACCCTAGGCATTTTAGGATCAGGAGTTTTCCCATTTCCCTCAGTGCAGCAGGAAACTGCCCACAGGAAAATCCCAGAGTTCTCTGTCTTGGATCCCAAAAATCCTCCCAGGAATAAAAACTCTATTTCCAGTCCCTAATTATTCCCAATGATTTGATCATCAACCACTGGACACTGATTTTTCCAAACGTTTTCCCACATTTTTTCTGCAGGATTTTTACTCCCTCCACCCGGCAGAATATTGAGTATTAATTTGAATTTTTTTTAGTCTCAGTTTATTTGCTCTCTCCCAAATAAAGCACTGCTTAATAGAAATAGAATTAAATAAAAATTTATAAATATAAACTGGAAATCTTGCAATCCAGGAATAAAGCAGTGAACTCCCAAGGGGCTGAGGAGAAAATTTAGAATAGAATCCTCCAGATCCATCCCAGAATACTTCCCCTGGTGTTAATTAGCTAAGCAAATTAGAGATAATTAGCTGTGAGTGTAGCACCTCAACATCAACAATCCTCTTTCCACTGGCTGAAAACTTTTTTGTGATTTGCTACTTTAACTTCCATTATTTACTATTATTATTATTATTATTATTATTATTATTATTATTATTATTATTATTATTACTATTACTATTATTACTATTGCTTTTATTATTTTATTGTAGTTTATTTTATTTTGTGTTCCTGAAGTTTGATTTTATAGGAGAAATTTCAGTCTGGCTCTTGTGGTGGGAGGAAAACACAACTGGAACAGCTCCAGCTATTTTGGGGATTAATAATGAGAAAATTCTAATTAGGAAAATAGCAGGAATTGGAGCTCCCCTCAAACCCTGACATAAAACATTATTATTCATTAATATGAATATTATGAACATTATTGATCATTCGTAATATGGATATTATGAACATTAATGTTCATGAGGTCAAGGGAAAATTCCCAATATTCCAGTGAGATTTCTGCCTCAGGAAAAGCCACTGGAAAATGGCTTTTTTTGGCCTTTACAGGACAAAACTTGAAGAACCCAAAGTCAAAAATGAACATCCCAAGTTCAACTGGAATTACAGGAAGCCAGCTGAAGATAAATCATCAAATATTTACAATTTATGTGAAGAATTCCACAATTTTTCCAAGAAAATTCCCCCAAGTGTCCAGTGAGAGCCCTCTGATGTGGATTTTGCAAAAAGACACAACACACTGCGGTTCTCAACTTCTTTAATCCTCTTAAGAAGGAAAAAAAAAGGAATAAAATCCTTGGAGTAACAGATTTTATGGAGGGCAGAGGTGAGGGATGGGCTCTGGAATCCCAGCACAAATTCCAGGGCAAAGGATCAGTCCTGCCCCAAATCCAGAGCCAGCACTGCAGGGCAGCAGGAGAATTTGGGAATGGGAACTCTGGGAACAGCTCCCAGCTCCGTGGTGCAGCCATGGCTGTGCAGAGGTGACAGGGACAGACAGAGGCACTTGGTCCAGGAGCTGCTCCTAAAGCCAGGAAAGCTTTGGTGGGCCTGGCTTAGGGCCTGAGGAGGGAGCAGGAGAGCCTGGGACAGGAATCCATGGGGGTGGGTAACACTGGGAAAACAGCAAAGGTCCAGGTAAAATCCCTGGATCCTCACCCACACTGAGCTGGAATAGAGCCTGAAGGATTCCCACTGCAAAATGGCCCCAAACTGCCTGGGATAACAGCAAAGGTCAGGTTAAAATCCCTGGATCCTCACCCAGACCAGGCTGCTGCACATTGTTGTGGAATAAATCCTGCAGGATTCCCATTGCTCCATAGAAAAAGGTCCCAAACTGCCTGAGATAACAGCAAAGGTCAAGTCAAAATCCCTGGATCATCAGCCAGACCAGGCTGCAGCACATTCCCATGGAATAAAGCCTGCAGGATTCCTACTGCTCCATGAAAATGGCCCCAAACTGCCAGGGATAACAGCAAAGGTCAAGGTAAAATCCCTGGATCCTCACCGGACTGAGCCGCTGCACATTCCCATGGAATAAAGCCTGCAGGATTCCTACTGCTCCATGAAAAACGGCTCCAAAACTGTTATCCCAGGCTAACACCAAAGATAAGTTAAAATTCCTGGATCCCCACCCAGACTGAGCTGGAATAAAGCCTGCAGGATTCCCACTGCTCCATGAAAATGGCCCCAAACTGCCTGGGCTGAGACCCAAATCCGCATTATTGCTCCAGCCCCTGAGCCAAACTGCAAGGCACTGAAATTCCAGGTGTTTCAGGAGCCTTGGAATTCCTGCCCTGCTGCTCCCCATTGACTGAGTGTTTTTGGAGCCTGGAACCTTCCTGTTGAAACATCTCTCTAATTGCAATAATTGATCCTAATTGCTCTCTGCATTTCCAAATTCCAGAGGCAAGTCTAGATTGCATCCAAGTCCAGGAAAACAATGATGAGATCCAAGCATTGCCCCATTATCTCTCTTTTTTGGTATTTAATGACCTAAGAAAGTTACAAAAGCAACTTTAAATTACATTTAGGTATATAAACTAATTAAATATATTTAGCTAATACTGAGAAAATAAATCCCAAGCACCATGAAGACAAAAAACAGTAAGAGATGAGTAATTCCAGGGTAATTAAGGACTTTTTATGGAGTCTCTGGATGAGTTGGAGACCACTGGAAGTTGACCTCATTCTCATTTTCCAACAGCAAATGAGTGATTAGCCCAGATTTTATTAAGTTCTGCATTCTGGGAGAACAATTTTATGACTCATTCCATTTTTTTTTGCCAGTTCCTAATTTCAGGAACGGCAGATTTGTTGGGAATTTCAGTGGCATTCTCAGAGGATTCTGAAATTTATTAAATTAAATTGACCAGCGAAAGAACTGTCGAGGTAAGAGAAAATGGAGAATTTAAAAAGGAAATCATCACTCCTCTGATTCTCAACGCTGCCAATCCACATTCCAAGCCACATGTGGTGAACACACATTCCCAACAGACTAGAAATAAATACCAGCTACTTTTATTCTCTAAGAACACCTGGGAGTGAGGAACCCCTGGCGATGCCGAGGGAGGATCACCCAAGAACTGAAGCAGCCCTGGGGCAGGCAGCAGCTGCAGGGAGGGCTCAGTGGCCACTGAGTTTCCTCATGATGGGGCTGTCAGGCTCAGCGCTGGTGAAGATGCTGCCCACCAGCACGTGGGTGCCCCACAGGTTGTGCCTGATCACTTTGCAGCAGCCCAGGTCGTCCACGGCAAAGCCCAAGTGCCGGTAGCGCTCGTCCGTCTCCAGCAGCGGGTTGTTGCTGTAAGGCCCGAAAAACTAAAGGAAAATAATAATAAATAAAAGGTTTTCCACGTGGATTTCGAGTTCTGATGGATGGTTGGAAGGTAAGCTTGAGTTTAGCTGTGGGGAGAAGTTTTATGTGGAGTTTGAAAGGTTTTTCTTTCCAATACCAACCCCACCCTCACTTTGTGAGGAATTAAGGGCAGAGCCCTGCCTGAAACAGCATAAACAGCACAGGGACTAAGGACAGAAACTTCCTAGGAAACTGCAAAAATTAACAACTCAACTTTGCAATAAGTCCCTAAAGAAAGTTGGTTAGAGGAGCAAAAATGTGATTCAATTGCAAACAGGTATTTCAATTAAACTAGTATTTAAGTATTTAAATTAAACTGGTAATTCAGTTGCAAACAGGTATTTAAATGAAACTGATATGTCAATTAAACTGATATTTAAATGAAACTGACATTTAAGTTGCAAACAGGTATTTAAACTGGTATTTAAGTATTTAAAGTGATACTTAAGTGGCAAACAGGTATTTAAATTAAACTGGTATTGAAGTATTTAAACTGATATTAAAGTTGCAAGCAGGTATTTAAATGAAACTGATATTTAAATTAAACTGATATTTAAGTTGCAAACAGGTATTTATATTAAGCTGGTATTGAAGTATTTAAACTGATATTTAAGTTGCAAGCAGGTATTTAAATGAAACTGATATGTAAATTAAACTGGTATTTCAGTTGCAAACAGGTATTTCAATTAAACTGATATTTCAATTAAACTGATATTTAAGTTGCAAACAGGTATTTAAATTAAACTGGTATTTAAGTATTTAAATTAAACTGGTATTTAAGTTTTAAATTAAACTGGTATTTAAGTTTTAAATTAAACTGGTATTTCAGTTGCACACAGGTATTTCAGTTCTCTGTCTCAGGAGGAAGCTGCTGACTTAAAGCCCACTCCTGGTCTGGGCTGGGATGCTGCTGCTGGAGTCTGAAGACAAAACCCCACTTCCATCAATCCCTAACTCCTCCAATGCAGGAATTCTGGGAAGCCTTTGCAGCCCTGAGCTGCCTGTCCTGCCTTACACACATGCCCTGTTTGCCTCTGTTGGCACAATAACTCCCTGCTTTTGGGAGTGGTTTTAAATAAATCCCCACTCAGCCGAGCTTTGCCAGCGTCCCCTTGAACTATGATAGGGTGTTAGCAGGGCTCAGACTACAACTCATCTCCCACTGAGAGCTCCCAGTGCTCACAGGAACAAAAAGTTCATTTTTTGGGGACAAAGGGATCATTAACAGGTGTAAAGAGGTTTTTTAAAGCACAGGTGTCAGGGTTCCCAAGTTACCTGGGCACGGCACAAAGTGCCCAAGGGATTTGGGACATAAAACTTCTCCAGTTCCTAAAATCCAATTCCATTTCCTGACAAAGCTGGTCCTGCACTCAGAGCTGACACAGCTGAGCTCATAAATCTTAATTTATTCAGGAATTATCCTGAAAAAGTTGGATTTAATCCAAATTTTACTGCAAGGAAGAACTTACTGCCAGTCCTGAGGATGGATCAATGAAATCAGCCCAGTAGCCCTCAGAAGAAATTGCATAGCAGATTTCCTTGGCACCATTGATGAACTGGAAAGGGAAAAATTGGGAAAAGAAAGGCATCAAATGAGGTTATCACACAAAATGAATTATTTCTAACTTTACTTGTTATAAATAAAATCATTTATTTACTTACAGTTGTAAAAATTGGATTTTCTCTGCAATTAGTGCCATAAGAAGCTCAAGGTTCCAAATTTATAAATATATAATTTATTCAGCTTCAGTCCTTTACAGGTCCAAAACAAGGGAAATTTACCTTTTGTAGCAAATTCTGTGTTAGTTCAAAATCAGGGAATTTACCCTTTACAGTAAATTCTGTGTTAGTTCAAAATAAGGAAAATTTATCCTTTTCAATACAAAATGAGGGAATTTTACCGTTGACAAGAAATTCTGTATTAGTTTAAAATGAAAGAAATTTACCTTTTATAATAAATTCAGTATTAATTCAAAATAAGGAAAATTTACTCTTATTTTGAATTAATATTAAAAAGGGAAATTTACAGTACATTCTGTGTTTGTTCAAAATAAGGAAAATTTATCCTTTACAATAAATTCTATATTAGTTAAAAATGAGGGAAATTTATCCTTTACAGCAAATTCTGTATTAGCTCAAAATGAAGGAACTTTACCCTTTACAGTAAATTCTGTGTTAGTTCAAAAGAAGGAAAATTTATCCTTTACAATAAATTCTGTATTAATTCAAAATTAGGGAATTTTACCTTTATTTTGAATTAATATTAATAAGGGAAATTTACAGTACATTCTGTGTTTGTTCAAAATAAGGAAAATTTCCCCCAGTAAATTCTGTATTTTGAAGTTTGATGCCTCTGATGATTGATTATGTCCAAATTGTAAATTAAATCCCAAATATCACAATTTTAGGCACAACATTTCTGATCCAGGATCTCTTCTGGTCCCTCAGGGTGAGGTTAATGAACACTTGAGCTGGATTAATGCAAATATTTGCATTTGGCTGTACAATCTCATTTTTTAGCCCCTGAAATGAGGATTTTTCAGGTGAATTCTGCAAGCAAACCAACATTTCCCTGTGAATTATTGGTTTTAACCTCACACCCCTCAGTGACTGGATTAGACCTGACAGGGAGGTGCCTGAGGAAGAAAGATGCCAATTAACACATAATTAGACCAGATTAAAACACTAAAGAGCAACAGGGCAGAAATAATTCAAAGAGAAGAACACACTGAAATGAAGGGAATTTTAATTTCTGTGTCATTTTGTGTTGATTCCTTTTTTTGTGGTTGATTAAGACAGCCCACATTTGCATTTTAGGGCATTCCCAGATTAATTTCAGGCATAAATATGATTTATTTCCAGATGAAATGCTGGGTTTGGGGACATTTTACAAAGGATAGGCAGAAATGGTATTTCATTGAGGTGCTAAGGGCAGTGAACAGCGACACTTGGTGGGGAAATGGTAAAATTGTGGAAAATGGGAAATAAAGGGATTTTCAGAGCCCTCTAGAGGTAAAAGAACAAGAGAAAGTTAAGATGAAAAAACAGAACTGAAATCCGGGGTTAAAAGAATTAAAAACATTCATTAAAGTGGAATAAAACCCCAGAGAAATTGGTGATTTTACATTTTTGACCAGTAGAAAGGGCAGAGGAATCAAAATTAAACTAATTAAATATTAAATGACAAATATTAATGAAGAAGTATAACAGAAGTGTATTACAAAACAACATTAAAGATAAAAATGCAATATATTATATTACATTTAATAATGTAAGATAGATCTATATTATGTAGATATCTATATACATAGAACATACATCTATATTATATGTATCTCTCTCTATATAAAATATGGATCTATACTATATATATATAAAACATGGATCTATATTACATATATATAAAACATGGATTTGTATTATATATATCTATATATTATATATATGTATATATATAATATATATATGTATATAATATATAGATATATATCTATATATCTATGCATTATATATTCTATATATCTCTATATAGAATACACATCTAGATTATATATACCACTATATATATAATAAGGATCTATATTATATATAACTCTATATATAACATGGGTCTATATTATATATGTCTACATACATATAAAATATAGATCAATATTATATTCACATACTCTATATATATAAAATATGGACCTATATTATATATATAATAAATGTGGATCTGTATTAAATATCTATATTTAGAATATGGATCTATATTATATACATCTATGTATAAAAAATACAGATCTATATTATATATACCTCTCTCTATATATATATAATATGGATCTATATTTTATATATATCTCTATATATATAAAATATGGATCTAAATTATATATATCTCTATACATATAAAATATGGATCTATATTACATACAAACCTATATATATAATATGGATCTATATTATATATATATCTATGTATAAAAAATATAGATCTATATTATATATACCTCTCTCTATATATATAATATGGATCTAAATTATATATATATAAAATATGGACCTGTATTATATATCTATATATAGGATATAGATTTATATTATATATATCCATATATAAAAATATAGATCTATATTATATATACCTCTCTATATATAGAATATGGGCCTAAATTATATATATCTCTATATAAATAAAATATGGATCAATATTATATATATGGATTTGTATTATATATCTATATATAGAATATAGATCTATATTTTATATATATAGATACATTTTATATATCACTATATATATAGAATATGGATCTATATTATATATATTTATCCATATAATATAGATCTATATTATATCTATCTATATAGAATATGGATCTATATTATATATATCTCTCTATCTATAGAATATGGATCTATATTATATACATTTATCTATATAATATAGATCTGTATTACATCTATCTATCTATCTATAGAACATGGATCTATATTATATCTATCTCTCTATATATAGAACATGGATCTATATTATATCTATCTCTCTATATATAGAACATGGATCTATATTATATCTATCTATCTCTCCACATATAGAACATGGATCTATATTATATCTATCTATCCATCTCTCCATATACAGAACATGGATCTATATCATACATATATCTCTATGGGATGTAACAGGATGTGAATTTGGGTTTGGTGTGTGCAGGAACTGACATTTTCCAGCAGCATCTCCCTCTCCTGCTCCACCTCCTGGCTCCACACGCTCATGTCGTGCTGGCTCTTCTGGGTGACCGTGAGCACCGTCAGGCGCTTGGGGTTCACCTCGGGGAACAGCGACTGGAACTCTGAAACGCGGGGAAACAGAGTTTGTCCTGCTCTGCCACGGCAGCCCTCCCTCCCACACACACCAACATCCCCTTTTCAAATTGCTTTATTTAATGGGGTTTATTTTAATTTTTTATTTATTATCATAATTCATATATAATAAATATAAATATAATTCTCTTTAATATATATATTAAAATATAGATATATTTATATAAACGCCTACTTATATAATTTATATACTTAATTATAACAATTTATATATTGAATTATATATTGAATTATATCAATAATTTATATATTAAATTATATAATATATTAATATTATTATAAACAAAATAGTATTAAAATTTATTATTTACTTTGATTATTTTTCCTTTTTATTTAATTTAATTGCTCCCATTTAGTCTCCTATTTGGTTATTATTTTTACTTTTTATTTAACTAAATTGTTCCCATTTACTTTCCTATTTGGTTGTTATTTTTACTTTTTATCTAATTTAATGGTTCCCATTTAATTTCCTATTTGGTAATTATTTTTACTTTTTATATAATTAAAATGTTCCCATTAAACTAAATATAATTTAATAATTAATTAAATTTAGTTAAATACACTCGACCAGTTTCAGGTGATCTGCAGTGGTACTTCACACTTTTCATATTAAATATTGAAATAATAATATTAGGAACAATATTGAAAGTTACTAAAGTTATTTAAAATCTGAAAATATATTGAAAGATATTAAATGGTTCCTATTTAATTTTGGTCTTGTCCTTCCTGAATAAATGAAAAGCACAAAATCAGAAGTTTCCTGATTCCCATTTGTTGTTTTGTTCAGCAATTCCAAAGGATTTGGTAAATAGATTTTAGATAAGGAATTAACTCCAGAATTTCCCAGTCAAACAACAACTAAAAATTACACTTTAAATGAAATATTAAATATTGTCAACAGCAAATATTTAAAAAATTAATTTAAATTTTAAAATATTAAATTAAATATTGCCAACAGCACTTGGTTTCCATTCTATCCACAGGGATTTTTGCACTGATTAACTCTGAATTAACCTTTCCCACAGCACACTCTGTGGTAGAGCACTGACATTCACTGGTTTTGCATTTAAAATTTAGAATTTCTTGGCTGGAAATAAAACTGAACCTTTTCTCAGCAGCTCAGGACAGGCTTGCACTGCACATTCCACCTTGGCATTTTCAAAGTAGGTTTCAGCATTATTGATCTGCTGCTTCTGGGGAGCATCAGAACCCTAAAAACCAGAAAAAAATTGAATTTTCACAGTTAATATCAAACAGGAATAACTCTGTACATCAAAATAGGGTTTAGTGATCAGATACACTCGAGCAGTTTCAGGTGATTTGCAGTGGCACTTCATACTTTTCATATTAAATACTGAAATAATATTATTAACAATACTGAAAGTTACTAAAAGTTATTTAAAATCTGAAAAGATATAAAAAGATAAAAAAAGATAGATAATTTTTAGAACTAAACACTGCCTAAACTCTGCAAATACAAAATACTGAAGGAAATTTCAATTTTACTGGGTGTGTTTATACTGATGAATCTGGAACACTGCCAGAATCCTCTCATCATGAGAGGGGGAGATTATTAAAAATTGGAGGATTTCTGGGTGAATTCCATGGTTTTCAGAAGTAAACATTGCCCAACCTTTGCAAATCCAGATCCTTGAAATAAAATATTGAAAGAAATTTCAATTTTACTGGGTGTATTCACAATGATGGATCTCTCATTGTGAGGCTGAGGAATTCCAAGGTGAATTTCATGGTTTCCAGAACTAAACATTGCCCCAGATTTTGCAAATTCAGATCCATTCAATAAAATACTGAAAGAAATTTCAATTTTACAATGACAAATTTTTCATTGTGAGGTTGGGGGATTCCTGAGTGAATTCCATGATTTTTAGAACTAAACATTGCCCAAAATTTACAAATCCAGATCCATGAACTAAAATACTGAAGGAAATTTCAATTTCACTGAGTATATTCACAATGATGAATCATCTCACTGTGAGCTTGAGGGATTCCTCTGTGAATTCCATTGTTTTAGAACTAAACATTGCCTAGACTTTGCAAATCAGATCCATGAACTAAAATACTGAAGGAAATTCCAATTTTACAGGGTAGAAGGTGGTGAGACTTGGCCAACAGCAGGTTTGAGGACTGAAATCGTCCCATTAATCACTCCTGAAATGCTGTTTCAAAACAGCCTGAAATCTTTTTCTCCTAAAAAAGAACCACCTTGAGGCAGTTTTTGTGGCAGAAAATGGTGTAGAAAATCCTTTTTGAGGAAGAAGAGAGCTGTGCTTCTCCCATGTGCAGGAGGGGTGCTAGGAAAGGGGGAAAAGGGGGAAAAGGGGGAAAAGG
>JAWWMS010000287.1:1766237-1791948 GCA_035048045.1 Chlorospingus semifuscus | reverse complement strand
GGAGTCCCCATCCCTGGGTGTGTTTAACAAAGCCTGGATGTGGCACTGGGTGCCAGGGTTTAGTTGAGGTGCTGGGGCTGGGTTGGACTCAATGACCTTGAAGGTCTCTCCTAACCCAGTGATTCTGTGATTCTGTAATTCTGTAATTCTGTGAATTTTGTGATTCTGTGAATTCTGTGATTCTGTGGTTCTGTAATTCTGTGGCTCTGTGCTCAGTCCCTGTGCCCTGCTGGCCCTGCCCTCCCTCTCTGAGCAGCATTAACCCACAGCCAGACCCTCAGGCAGCCAACACCACCTGCACTGAGTCCTTTGCAGGAGCATTTCTGAGCTGGGAGCGCTCCTTGGGGCGAGCAGGGGCTGGGGACAAGAGCCCATCAGGCAAAGCCTGGCCCAGGAGTGTGATGGTGTTCACAGGGATCCCAGGATGAGGGAAGACATGAGGATCTGACTCCATGTTTCAGAAGGCTGATTTATTATTTTATGCTATATATTATATTAAAACTATACTAAAAGAATAGAAGAAAGGATTTCATCAGAAGGCTTGAAAGGAAAGGAATGGAATGATAACAAAAGCTCCTGACTCTGAGAGTCTGAGCCAGCAGACTGTGATTGGCCATTAATTAGAAACAACCAACATGGACCAATCAAAGATTCACCTGTTGCATTCCACAGCAGCAGATAATTATTGTTTTTCTTTTCCTCTGAGGCTTCTCACCTTCTCAGGAGAAAAAATCCTAACAAAAGGATTTTTCATAAAACCTCATGGCTACACTGAAGCTCAGGAGAGTGCCAGCTGTGGCGTAGAATGCCCAGAAAAGCTGTGGCTGCCCCTGGATCCTTGGAAGTGTCCAAGACCAGGTTGGAGCAGCCTGTGGAAGGTGTCCCTGCCCTCAAAGGGACTTTAAGATTCCAGCCAAACCATCTGATGGCTTTGTGCCCCCTCTGCTGCCCGTGCCCCTCTCCGGCCCTTCCAGCCCCTCTCCCTGCCTGTGCACTGGTTTAAACCCTGGCCTGCATTTAAGCTGAGCCCAGCAGCGCTGAGCAGCAGCAGAAGCCCTGGCTGTGTGTCTGTGCACTGACTGCTGATTGCCTGCGTCCCAGAAAAGTGGGTTAGACTCAGATTATTGCCTTTGTCCACGTCCCTGACCTTTTGCCCCACATATTGCGTGGCCCGCGGGTGGAGGAAGGAGGATTAAAGGTTAAGAAGCCTCTCTTGAAAGAGTTAGGATGCCTAAATGTTTAAAATGTTTCCTTTCCCCAGTAATTCCAATCTATATTAAAGCTAAAACCCTTCTGAGAGGTAATAAAACAGAGCAGTGGAGGAGATCATTGGGAAGATTAGGAAGAAGAGACTTAAGGGCTTACTCTTGATGCTTCTGGGTTTATACTTTGTTCTTGTTTTACTCTGTCAATCCCTTCTAGTGTTTCTCCCTGTGATTTTATTGTGTTTTTATGGAGCAGAGATGGTGCTGCAAACTACCAGGGAAAAGCTTGTTGTCGCTGAGGGGAGGGGGAAGAACATTCCTTTGCACATTTTTCGGTGTTCCTGTTATATCTCAAATTTAGAAAGTAACAAGAAGCAGCATCCAGTTTTCATTAATGCTTCAGGGTTTGGGTTTTTTGGTTTTTTTTTTGGTTTTTTTTTTTTGGCACATATGTTTTCGTTTCCAAAGGAGAAGATGAAATTCCTCCCTCCCAGCCAGCACTGGAGGACACCAGGACCAGCAGATTCCCTGGATTTTGGTGCCAGGTAGGAGCCTGGTAACCTCCTTTGTCCTAAACCCAGCAGAGTGGGAAGTGCAGTGATGTTTTTTTGGGACAAAGGGTCGTGCTGTGACTGCTTCCCTTATGTGAACATTCCTCTTGACACAGCCTGGCTGGTGGCCCACGTTAATTTGGCTCCAAAAAAAAAAAAAAAAAAAAAAGGGAAAAAATACATGATATTCACGTTCTTGGAGGAGTTGCGTGTTCCATCTGGATACTGCAAACCTGTGAATCCTGTCCAAATAACTCCTGTGTTCTCCTTGCTGGGTTTTTTGTGCATCTTGTCAGTTAAATATATCCGAGAGCTCCCAGGCAGGAGCGTGAGGGCGGCTCGTGCCCATCACAGCCCAGGAATGCCCTTGGGAGCTGCTCCCACGGAGCATTTGCTCCCTGATGAGATCCCAGCAGTGGAATTCTGTCTGGGACGGTCGGTGGTGGCAGGAATTCCATGGAATTCCCACGGAAATGTGTTTTGTCAGCTGGGGTGTGAGCAGGCCCCGGAGCTGCGGGCCTGGGGGCACTGGGGCGTGCTGGAAGGCTCCTCTCCCTCCTCATTTTGGTGTTTCTATGGAAACACATCCCCAACAGGAATCCAGCTTCCCTGCTTTGTCTCATCCTTTGCTTTGTCGGTGGGGAAAAGTGAAATTTGGGATGAAAGCCAGGGCAGGCAGCAGTGGGTGTTGCTGTGGGAGCAGGACCAGGCCCTTTGCTGCTCACGTTCCTCTTCACTTCCAAATCAAACCACGTGGAAATAGGGACTCCAAAAGCTTCGGTTCTTACCTGGGAAAGGATTTCTGAATTTTATTCCAAAAGTGACTCGTGTGACTTCAGGCAGAGCACTGCCATAGGCTGGAAGGGAAGGAAGCTGCAGGGTTTTCCAGGTTTCTCCTACCCCCCTGACCTGGAGCACCTCCAGCTTGGGTTTCAGGAATAAAAACCCAAACTCTGAGCACTGTGATATTATGAGAATAAAATATTCATTTTGGGAAAGAGAATTTGGATGAAAAGAGTTTGGAGCCTGGCTTGTGTTTGTCAGGGAGATGAAAACCAGCAGCTTTTTTGCTGTCTGAGGCATTTGGGTCTTGTCTCCATCACCACCAGAAGTGCAGGATAAGGAGGTGCAAGCTGGGGCTGAAATCCCTCTACAAGTCATCAGTGAAGCAGCTCCTTGGCAATAAAACCTTCAGGAATTGTTTTCCCTAAACTTGGAAGTCTGGATGTTGAGTGCTTGGCTGGAGAGGGACCTGGACCTCTGGGGGTGGCAGGACCTGGTGCATCCAATGGGTTTGGTGCTTTGGAGGTATTTCTAAAGCTCCTGGTGGCTGTCACTCAGTGTCACAGCAGGGTCACAGGTTCCACTGGGCTCCAGGTGTTCCTTGTCTTTACTCCAAGGTGTCTCCACTAACGGATCATGTTTTGTTTCATACCAGTCTTGGTGAATCTTTCAGGCCCAGCTATCCCAGCACCTGGCAAAAATGAGGAATAACTCCAATAATTCAGATTGTTACTGGTCAAACTGGGCTGAACCTCTGGCTGCATCCAGAGGGGACAGAGTGAAAAGGGAAGGAGGATGGTGAGCATGGACAGCTTCAATCTCAAACCAAACGGGAGAGTTTCTTACAGGTTGGCTTGGGAATAATTCCGTTTTTGGGAGATTACTCCTCTCTGTGGTGTCAGAGCTCAGAAAGATGATCTGTCCTGATATCTGTGGCAGGAGGGAGAGCTGGCCTTGCCTGCTTGTCACCCTGAGAAGGGAAAGCAGAACTGTCCAAGGATTTTGAGGCTCTTCCCAAATCTCCCCATCCAGAGCCCCTGATGGGATCTAAGCTGGGTGTAACTCTTAAGTTCAGCACCTTGTCATGGTCTTCTTGAGCAGCCAGATTGAAGGGAGACTTCACTAGAAAAATCTCTGCTGCTTTATTCACACAGAAAAGAAAGAGTTAAACTTTCTTTTTCTTTTTTCTTTTAGGGCCTGCCTTGCTGTAAGTTTTGGTATTTAAAATTAATGAAGAAAATGAGAAAATAATGTGGCTCGGATTACTCCTCCTCAGCTGTTTTGCTTTTTCTGGCAAATTGCTGCTTGTAGACGTCTGGCATTTTATTTCTTTTTGGGATTTTTTTTTTTTAAGCACTGACATCTCTCATCATGCTCTATATAACTCTTTCTTGGGAATTATGTGACGGGTGGATGGCCACTCATTCCTGGTCCTGCTCCTCAGGGCATCCTTTTGCAAAGCCCTTCTCCCCCTCTTCCTTCCCTCCTCCAACCTGTGGGCGTCTGACTCAGAGAGCTGGAGACTCATTGTGGAGTTTTCACGTGCAACTTCTCATTAATTAACTTCTGACTCAACATGTTCACATTAGAAAAGATGGAATTTGCAGTCTTGCTTTTGCTTTCCTTGTTTTTGATGCCTCATGGGTGCGTGGCAGAATTCCTCTGGAGATGGTAACATTTGTGGGACAGATGGAGTTGTGGTTGCC
Source organism: Chlorospingus semifuscus (assembly GCA_035048045.1). Lineage (NCBI taxonomy): Eukaryota > Metazoa > Chordata > Aves > Passeriformes > Passerellidae > Chlorospingus > Chlorospingus semifuscus. Next base: position 1,787,703 of record JAWWMS010000287.1, on the reverse strand, counting down.
CCACTCCTGGAAATGTTCCAGATCAGGTTTGAAGCAACCTGGTCTAGTGAGAGGTGTCCCTGCCCATGGCAGGGGCTGGAATGGGATGGTTTTAAGGTCCCTTTCCACCCAAACCAGTCTGGAATTCTCATTGTAGGGCTAAAGAATGTTCTGGCACTGGACCCAGGCTTGGAAGGAAAAGATCTGGAAGCACCGAGGTTCTTGCATAAGTACAGCTGCAGTGGTGGGAACCCCTCTGCCCACATTGCCCTGCTCGGTGGGGCTGGCCGTGCCCCCAAATTCTCCAGGTCAAAATCCTGGTGCTGAGCTGACTGTGCCAGTGTGGCTGGGTTGGGCATCTTCCATCATGTTGGGTTGGGCATCTTCCATCACGTTGGATTGAGTGTCTTCATTCTTGTTGTGGTGGGCATCTTCTATCATACTGGGTTGGGCATCTTCCATCGTGTTGGGTTGGGTGCTTTCCATCACACTGGTCTTCTTCCATTATATTGCACTGGACATCTTCCATCATGTTGGGTGTCTTCCATCACCTTGGGTCAGGCATCTTCCATCACATGTGTCTTCCATCATGTTGGGTTGGGCTTCTTCCATTGCTTTGGGTTGGGTACCTTCCATTGTGTTGTATCGGGCATCTTCCATCACTTTGGGCATCCTCTACCATGTTGGGTTGGGCATCTTCCATGATGTTGGATTGGGTGTCTTCCATCACATTGTGTATCTTCCACCATGTTGGGTTGGGCATCTTCCATTGTGTTGGATTAGGCATCTTCCATCACTTTGGGCATCTTCCACCATGTTGGGTTGGGTGTCTTCCATCCTGCTGGGCTGGGTCTTCCATCATGTTGGATTGGGGGTCTTCCATCACGTTGGATTGGGGGTCTTCCATCAGCGACAGGCCCAAGTTCCCACCTGTCCCACATGCAGAAGGTCCAACCCCTCCAGCTGCCAGACTTGCAAATGAGGAGGTGTTAACGAGCATGAGGGCTCCTGGTGCAGCTCCTCAGTTCTCCTGAGGTTTGGGAAGTGCTGGGTGTCCTGACACTGCCTCCATCGGAGCAGGGCGATGGTGACCATTCCAGAAGGAGATTTGGATTTGTCCAAAATCCAAATTTGGATTTTTTCCAATGGATTTGTCCCATTCCTACATCCACACTTGACCTCCTCAGAGGGTACCTCCCTCCTCATGAACTTTGAATGTTCATAAACCCCCCAGGTTTCTCTTTCTTCCCCTTTGCACTTTAGGAACCGTTGGAAAACTGAAGGAAAAATTGTTAAACCAAAGCAATCCAGTTGAGCATCCAACTGCAAGCCCAGGGCCAAACCTCTGACAGGAAAAACAACTCCGAACCCTTCTGCACCCAAATAAATCCAATAAAAGCTCCAAAGTTAATCTTTAACTTGAGCTCACAAGATTGGGGTCATTAAAGTTATTAAAATCCAGTTGTTGGAGGGCTGGGGACCCCATAAAGGAATCTGTGGTTCAAGGAGGAATTCTGCCCGGGAGGATTTCCTGGTTAATGCAGCTGTTGACTGGCAAATTGCTTTGCTGGCTGGGCAAGTGCTGCGGTGCTTCCATATGGAATTGCTGCTGCTGCTGCTGGAGGTGAAGGCAGAGAGTGGGAAAACCTCCCAATAATTCAACCCCTGTGTGGGATTCAGGCTCCTGGTGCACTGTCCCAGCTATAAATATTAAACCTGGATTTGGGATGGGGTTTCAGCGTGGCCTGCTGGCTCCTCTTCCCGACATCATCCATCTCCAAGGCAGAGGGGTGGGCTGCAGGATGCTGCTCTCCTCTCCTTATCCATTTTTCCTCTCCTTATCCATTTTTCCTCTCCTTCCATTAATCACTCTAATGGCAAACTGGAGGAAAAGCAGTTTAAAAATCCCTGTTTATCTGTAGGAACACATCAGAACCAGAGCCAGGTCTGCCCCACAATGTCTGGGGGGGTGGAAAAGCTCTGAATTTCGGGATCTGGGGGATGAAAGATCCCCCACCACTCCGTGTCTGCAGGGAGGTGACTTTGCAGGGTCACGGAGTGCTGGGTTTATTCCTCTGAGGGCCCTAAACCCTCTTTGCAAGGGGCACGTTTGAGTTACGAGTTGCAGCTCGGCCGAGTCCCCACGTCTGGGCAGAAACGATCCCCCGGCTCATTGTAAATGCAGGCAGGCCTGCAGTAAATGGGATTCAATTAGCAGGGAAAAGCTGGGAAAACCAGAGGTTCTCTGCAGTTAGGAAGGCTGGAGGAGCGGGGAGAGGGCAAGCCTGGGGTTGCTGAGCCAGACCTGGAGCCTGATTCGTGCTGCACTGGGGAATTTGCTCTGGTTTGCATTAAATTTTAGATTATGAAAGGTTGGAACTGAGTCTGACTGATTTAAGTTGTACCAGGCTGAATTTCAAGTCGCAGCTCTGATAACTTGAATCATGTCTTGCCAGGCTGCCAAGAACTCTCCTGTTAGACAGGAGATATCACCTGGTAATCTTTCCCTTCATGAGAAAATCCATCTATTAAACCCAAGTTTTTCACTATAAAAATGTATTTAATCTTATTTTTTGAGTGGACCACAAGTTTTTTCTACCTGCCTACCTCTGCTGTGGCTGCCTCATCCCTGGAAGTGTCCAAGGCTGGGTTGGACTAGGCTTAGACAACCTGGGATAGTGGAAGATGCTCCTGCCCATGGCAGGGGTGGAACTGGACGGGCTTTGAGGTTTGTTTCACCCTAAACCATTCCATGAATCTACAATTTGGAGTTTTCACTGAAAACACAAACCCTCCCAGCCAATACTTTTTATAAACCCTCAAGTCACTTCATTTATTGGAAGGCCTTTTCAGAGAGGGGAAAAAAAAAAAAACATTGGAAGAGCTTTGCTGGCTAAACTGAGAAAAAGTCAGGTTTATGTTACTTAATTCCTTGCAGAAATGTGTTTGGTTCCACAAATGCAAATGTGCCGGGCGCTGCAGGTGTGTGAGGGGGTGATAAGTGCTGTTCACACACTTAGTGAAGCAACGTGGAAATAAATGACCACATTCCCGATGATTTGAATCTCCTGACGGATTCCTTATGGAGGGGAAACAGCCAGCCCAAACAGACCCAGCCCCGAGCTCGTGTTTAATGGATGGAACTCCGCGAGGCGCTCGGAAAACGCAAAACCCCCCGCGTTCGAACGGAAAAGTCACAACTTTGCGGCCAGGAATTCTAACAGTCATTGCACAGGGCTGCTCTCCTTCCTCTTCCCGTCCTGTCCAGGCTGCTGTGATGGATGCACCTCATTCCCAGGCGGAGAGCATCTCCAGCAGGAGTGAGATCCCCCCAGCTTTGGCAGAGCGCAATCATTAGGCTGATTTTGCTCCATAATGAGGTGTTGTGGAGTAGAGCTCCATTGAAAAGCCTTTAAATAATGTTAGCATTGAATATAATAACCTTCCAGGGAAATCAAATCCCTCGCCGCCTCTGGTTCTGCCTCTGAAAGGGAATCAATTTTCTTTGCCTGATAGCTTTCCCCAGCACTTAACACGGATGGGGGAAGGCACTCATTGTGAGGGTTGCCCGGGAATTGCCTCCTGAAGGTCAAATCTTGGGGGGAAAAAAATGAAGGAGAAGAAAAGAAAACAAGGTTTGGTGACCCCTATCCTGATGGGAAGGACCTGCTGCAGCTGCTTGAGTGGGGAGAGGGGCCGGAATGCTCATGGTGGGGTTTGTTTGTGGGTTTTAATTATAGATACAATGGGTCTGTGTGTGTGTCTTCCTTAAAATTCCAGTCAGGAAGGCAATCCCAGCCTGGGTTTGGGCTCGGTGGCTGTTTGGGTGTCCCTGGTTTAGCTGCTGCCTCCTTGGCTTGCACAGTCCGAGCCAGCTGGAGCATCCAACACGTCGCTTCCCTGGCTTTGGAGACAAAGCAGGGCAAGGAATAAATCCAAAAATCCCACATTCCTGGCTGGCTGCTCCCTCCGTGGCTTTGCAGGGAAATTCCCAGCAAAGTGCAAAATCAGGGAGACTTTAATGATTACACACTGAATTCCCCTCCTTGTGGAGCATCCATGTGGCTGCTCCCTGGGTTTGCTCCTCTCTGCAGCTGTGAAAACCAGGAATGAACATTTTGGGGTGAAACCAGGAGTGTTCGGGCCACTCTCAATTCCTGTAGCACAACCCCAGGAGGTCAGGATGGATGAGCTCCCAAGGATAACAGGATGACAGGATTTGGCCCAGGGTGGATCCTCTGCAAAATGCAAATCCCAGGGATTGTGCAGGACAGGGAATGGAATGGCAGAGTGGGGGTTCAGGTACTGATGGGGAACACTGGCCAGGAAAATCCCAGGAATTGTAAAACACAGGGAATGGAATGGCAGAGTGGAGGTTCAGGTCCTGATGGGGAACATTGGCCAGGAAAATCCCAAGGACTGAGCAGGACAGGGAATGAAATATCCAAGTGGGGGTTCAGGTACTGAGGGGGGACATTGCTCAGGAAAATCCCAGGGATTGGGCAGGACAGGGAATGAAATTGCAGAGTGGGGTTCAGGTACTGAGAGGGAACATTGCCCATGAAAATCCGACTTGGAAATTGTTTTCCCCATAAAATCCCGACTGCAGAGTGTCACCATAATGCGCCCTAATGACAGGGGGTGGTGGGGGGAGTTTTAGAAAGTGGTTTTAAAAAAGCTCTGGAATCCATCTGGATTCTCTTAGGAACAAGGAAAACCTCATCAGGGACCACTTCAAAGCCCATTTCCTCCTGCTTAAATTATCTCGTGTGCGCCTGCTGCTGCATGGACATTGCTCCATTAGGGATGATTTTTGACTCTGCCTAATCTGAACAAACTGCACAATATTCCAGGAGTGATTTCCAGTTTGTTGGGAGCCCTGATTCCTGCAGACAGCCTGGCTTGGCTTTGGGGGTGGATATAGGGGGGAATTCACAGCCCTCCTGCTTGGTGTCCTGCCCAAAGTCTTTGGAAAATGGAATTAATTGGGGTATTTTAGGAAGTATGGCACTGTTATATTTATAATAGTATGAGTTGTTTTAATGGTATTGAGCTTTCAATCATATATGTATTTATATTTATATTTGTATTTATATTTATAGGTATATTTATATTTATATGTATATGTATATTTACATGTTTCTAAATATATCTATATTATATCTATATCATATCTATATTTATCTATCTATATCTATATATATGTATCTATATTTCTATAAATAGTGTGTATGTATGTATTTTATCTATAGGCCATAAAAAAATTGATAAACGGAGAGTTTATACCCCCAAAACTTTGTTAGACCATAAAAATTCATATTGTGTGGATGTTTAAAGGAAATTAGAGTTTCAGGGTGCTGAAGTTAGCTCCTACTGGAAGTGAAGCAAAGCTGTGTGGATAATGAATTTTTAAAGCAATTAATGGGCCAAACTGAAAGTTGATTCAAATAATTTTTTTTTTGTGTCAACCTAAATAATTTCCTTATATCCTAGAAGAGCTCTGGAAGGGAATTTTGGGGTTGGTTAATCCTATTGATGTTTAGCTTTTTTTTTTTCCCCCAACTGGATCAGTTTTGCCATGTTGGAACGAAGCATCAGGAGGGAACATACTGATTCTGCTAAATTCAGAATTCGCATCTCATCCCTCCCAAAACACTGCTCTGCTAATTTTAAATTAATCCCTAAATTTATGCTCCACAGAAGGGAAACAAGTGGTTAGAACAGACTTGAATTTTTGGCTGAGAATTTGGAGATGCAGCCCTGGGGAGGAGCTGGAAGATGCTGATGGAAGCACCAGAGGTGACACCTGGGACGTCTTGGGGAGGTTTTGCACATTCCCTGCCCCTTTCCCACACAGATTCAACCTCTCTCCTTGTCCAAACCCCATTTGGCAGAAAACAAAGAAAATAAAAACACAGCAGCACAAAGCCTGTCTTGAAATCCACACAGTGATGAGGCTATCCCCTGAAATAATCTGAAATAATCCACTGAAAAATTCCTGTATTTTCAATAAGGTGTTTCAGGTGTTGTTTCAGACCTGGATTTTTGCTAATTCTGTGCAGACAGAAAAAAAAAAAAAAAAAAACCAAAGCAGGGATGAGATTTTCCACAGCTCTTTTTGCTCAGTGAAGGGAATCGAAGATGAAGCATTCACGACGTGCCACAAATCAATATCAGCCTGGCAAGGCTTTGACACGTTTGTACCTTTTAAGAAGGAGTAAAGAGGATGGAAAATACATGGAAAAACAATATTCCAGAGCACAGACACCTCTGTGTGTGATCTGATGGGCAGTGAGGGATGAACCCCAGCTGGGAACACGCCAAACACGACCTGAAAACAAAGAATTCCGAGCTCAGATGAACCAACTCCCTGTGGGCTCCCTTTTATTAAAACAAATGATATTAGTGTTTTATGAAGTTCATTTAATCTACAGCTGAGGAGTGAGGTGATTTTTATTCTCTGGCTTGAGAATACAGTTTTATTTAAGTGTCTGAATGGCCAAACCATGGTGAGGGCACGTAGCAAAGCCTCCCATATCCAGGTTTTTCTGTGGGCACAGCTGGGTGCAGAGTGTGATGCCAGGAAAAGGCCAAGGGACCATGGCAATAAATAAAATGTGGGGGTTTTTAGAACATGTTACTTAAAACATAACTCTTGCTCTGCTGGTTTGCTGTAAAAAATGTGGTTTTCCACAGTTTGAAATCAGACAGGGTTTTCAGAAGTGTTGGGAGGGATTTTTGGCAAATTGTTGGTGAGGTTTAGCAAGGCTTTGACAAAGAACCAAGGGAAAAGCCTGGATGAGGCACTGGGGGCCAGGGTTTAGCTGAGCTGTTGGGGCTGGGTTGGACTCGATGATCTTGAAGGTCTCTTCCAACCCAGTCATTCTGGGAATCCTGTGAAAATCAGTGGGTTTGGCTCAGATTTGGATTTGCACAGAGAGCAAGGACACACAAAGAAAATGACATTTTGGCAAGAGCCAAATCCCTGCTCTTTTGGCCCCTTGCAAACCCCAAATGGGAGCTGCTGGCCACGAAGAACCTTTTGGGAACGAGGGAGAGGAGGGAACAGATCCTGCTGTGCTTCGTGGAGGAAGGCAGGGAAGGAGAGCTGTGGGCAGGGTCTCAAATGCTCCTCAGTGTCCCATAAACTCTGTTAATAATGTAATTAATGCAGGAAGGATAATTATTTAATTAATTTAGGAAGGATTTCTACCCTGGGAGGGTGGGCAGGCCCTGGCACAGGTGCCCAGAGCAGCTGGGGCTGCCCCTGAATCCCTGGCAGTGCCCAAGGCCAGGCTGGAATAACCTGGGACGGTGGAAGGTGTCCCTGCCCATGGCAGGGATGGGCTTTAAGGTCTTTCCCAAACCAAACCATCTGGAATTCTGTGATCCTATAATATAATGAAAAAGGCTGGAAACCATTGCAAAGTTCGATGGAGCTGCCCCGTGCCAGCTTTTCCCTTGGGATTTTAATTCAGGGGATTCTGGGTCTTACACAACTGGTTTGGTGTTTTAAAGCACAGAGAATTCAGGTGGCTGTGGTGTGTGCTGGGAATTTCCAGCATCCCTCACCTCCCTGTGACATGAGTGATGCACTCATTTAAATAAAGTCATGATGGAAAACGTGATTCTTAGGGAAAGCAGGATCTGCGTGGACGGCATCAAGCCCCTCTGATTTACCCACATTACTTACAGAAAAATGGAGTCTGAAGAGCCCAGGAGAAAATGAAGGTGTGATTTCCTCAGCTGCCACTCCTGGGCTTGTCCTCTATAATTTCAAAAGGCACAAAACCACTTCGGATTCTCCCACAATCGCCCGTCTTTGTCTGCTGTCGGAGCCGCCTGCGGCTCGTCACGCTCCGTCCTCCTGCCTTCCCTGCAATCTTCGGGCTGTTTAGCCCTGGAATAATGTAATCCAATTTTCTTTGTTGTCATAAAGGCCTTAATTACAGCTTCACAGGATATTGTAATCAGAACGCGTCATGTTTTTTCATGTGTCAAAGCTCCAGATCCATCAGTGTCCTTGTGCTGTTGGGAGCGCTCGGAAAGGCTGGAGGTCACGAGTTGTGGGATCCCTGGATGCTGGGAATTTCAGATTTTCTGTGCTGGGAATTTCAGATTTCTGTGCTGGGAATTTCAGATTTCTCTGCTGGCAATTTCAGCCTTTCTGTGCTGGCAGGCACTGACCCCCAGCAGAACACTGCATTGACCTGAGGCCGTGGAGAAGCTTCCAAAATGGAATGATGGAACTGGGATTGGGGGTGTGGAGTTTGGATAGAAGTGTGTGATATCACAGGGGGGAAACTCAGAGTTTAAGGGTTTAGAATATAGTAATAGATATAGAGCAAGATGGAGGGTTTAGGGTAGAGGCTGGTCCTTCTTTACCTTCTTCTCCTTCTCCTTCACCTTCTCCTCCATGGGTTTGGGTGATTTTGTGTAATTGGATAAAAAAGTCCCCATTGCAGGACATGAATGATTGGTTATTGGGTTAAATTGAAAATAATTGAGGTGTCATTACTTAATTAGAGAGCTTATCCCTAAAAGGCCTTGCAGAGAGAGACAGGGCTCCATTTTTAGTGTGTCAGAGTGAAGTGCTGCAGAACTCAGGGTTTGTGAGACTGTGACAGAGGTAAGAACTGATAAACACCTGAGTCCCAACAAGAAATACCCTCTCACTCATTTAATCCCAACCTTGGCAGAAAAAAAGAAGCAAAGAACCCACAACGTGTGGGATGAATTTATCCAGCACCAGTTTTCCTCCAGCAACACGAACTATCAGCTGGCTTGGAATTTCTGCCTTTCTCTCCAGGTGATTGCTGCAGGAATGGGATGATCTCTTGTTTGTGCCAGCATTTAGTTTTCGTTTTGCTCAACCCTGTGTGGTCAGTGACCTTAAAGTGAGCAGGGGCCACTGGGGTGTGGCAAGAGTCACCCTGGTCGCTCACAGCTTTGCCTTATTAACACTGGGCCTGTGTCTGAAGAAAAAAAGAAAAAAAGAGAAAATAACGTTTTTGGATGTTTTCCAGGGAAATTTGAATTTTCCAGGGGAATTTTTATCAGAAATATATATTTTTTTTTTATTGCAAAGCTGTTGTTTGCTGGTGGTCTTGTGTGATTTCAGGGCGTCCTTGTGTGATTCACCTCCTCAGGAGTGGAGGGGATGGGATGGAGCCAGGATTTGGTGGTGCCTGCTGCTTGTGGCATTTTTGAGATCTGGAGGATTTCTGACCCTGGTGAATCATGGAATCAGAGCATCATGGAATGGTTTGGGTTGGAAGGACCTTAAAGCCCATCCCATTCCACCCCCCTCCATGGGCAGGGAACCTTCCACCATCCCAGGTAGTTCCAGCCTGTCCTGGAGATGGATCCAGTGCTGAATGTTTTCCTTATGGCTGTGGATTTGTGTGAATTCCCAGCATTTTGTGTCCAGCCTGGCTGAAGGCAGGAAGCAGGAATGTGCAGGGAATGCTGTCCTGGGATGTCCTCCTGCTCCACCTGAACATTGCCAAGCTCTGCTGGGGTTGGGAGCTCTGGGCTGGTTTCTCTGCTGGAAGAGCAAATTAAATCTCTTCAGTTATTGGATCATTCCCAAAGTTTCTTTCCAGTGTGGCTTCCACAGACAAAGAACCTGAGGTTATTCCACACATCCAACCTCCAGTCTGCCCAGGCTGGCTGAGGGTGGGAATTATCCTCCTGTGAAATGTTCCTGTGGGATTTTCCAAAAGGGTTTCCAATGCTACCCTTTTAAAATAAAAGCCGAGCACTAGGTTTAATCCCTAAATATATTGGGAATTATTTTATTTTCCCAGAAATACCATTTGCCTGGTGTGTGGATGACCCCGGGGAGCCCTTTTAGGAGTGTCCTTCACAAAGGGAATCCAGCTGGGTGTGAAATGAGCCCTTTTGTCGGTCAGAAATGCGGGATGGGGGTCGGGATCGATACATCCCTGCCTCTGGAACAGCCCGGCCTCAGACCTGGCAACAATGGGGAAAGAGATTCAAAAGATTCCTGCTGGATGCAGCCCAGTGGCAAATAATAATCACCATTTTTAGCAGGAGATTAAATTGCTCGTGTTTTAGTGCTTCAGCTGCAGCCCTGAGCCGGGAATGGTGCCCTTGGATGTCGTTCCTCTTATCCTAAAACCTCACAATAAAACCATGCAAATTCCAAACCTTTGGAATCTTTGTGAACAAGGCTCTTCCATGGCTCCGAGTGCTGTTATCCATCCTGGGAATAACCTGGGCAAAGCAGTCCCTTGTAGCTGGGGGCTGCTCACTGCCCTCAGATCTTTTTGCCATTTCAAATTAATTAATCCATGTTTCTCCAACTCCCAATTCCTTGTTCTGGAGCTGTTGTTCATTTTCCTGCAGTTTCTGCTATTTGCCAGCATTTATGGCCCGATGCAGGAAAGGCAAAGCTCTGTTTCCAGCAGGGGAGAGATTATTTGCATATATGCAAATTGAGTGACTTTGCTGAAATTTCGAGAATGGGAACGATTTTGAGGGCTGGAAAAAGTGTCAGTGGGGGAAAAACAGGCTGGGATCTCCTTTGCTCCACATCTCCTCTCCATTTGGAAGCCAATCCATATAAAAGCTGCCATAACTGTTTCCTCTGCAAAAAAACCATAAAATAAAAGAGGTTGAATTGTGGTGCTTGTGCTGTTTGTTTTTCCCTGAACGTGGCATTTATTTTCCCATTTTATTGCCTTGCAGATGGAGAAAGTCTCTTTGCACAGAGCATTTACTCGGCTCCAAACCACAGCCTTTGTGCCTTCCCAAGTGGAACTCCTTTCCTGCATGAAATTCCTTCATCAAATATTCCCAGAAAATGTAAAACCTGCTCCATCACTGTTATTTCTCTACTTGCACAAGTGTTTTTTGGAGGCTGAAAAGCAGCCTGGAAAGTTCACTGCGGCATTACCAAATTCCACGGTTCTGATGTTTGGTTTGGATCCTGAAATGCCATCGAGGAGTCGTGCTGGAGCTGCTTCATTTTCTCAGGAAAAAAATTCATTTAGCAGTGAAAATGGGTGAATTTGAAAGGGTTTTTCCCCTCCCTGTTTTTCCAGACTGACAGGAAGATGAGAGCCCAGCCCTTCCCTTCCCAGAGCTCCATCCCAGCAGTGTCAGGGAACGTAAATCCCACTCACGGCCTCATATGGATGTTGCCCCCTCCCTGCTTTATGGTGGATATAACTTAAACCTTCCCAGGCTGAATATTCCCAGTTAATTCTCATTCCTGCCTTTCTCTCTCATTCCTACTTGCTGGAAATGCATCCCTGCTCCTGGCAGCTGTGCCATCCCTGTACCTCAGGGTATCTTCATGAAGGATTTTCCAATTGAATTTTGATTTGGAAGCTGCCAGCTGAGAGCTTTGCATTGAAGAACTCAGCTTTTGGGAAACATTCCCATCAAAGCATCCCGAATTTCCTTGTCTTTGTTTCTCCCACGGGCTCCCAGGGTTGTTTACTGGGATCCTTTTTGCTTTGGTGTCACGACCCTGCCCTTTCCTTCCTCCTTCCGCGAGCTCTGCTCGTCGTTAAATCTCCAGATTATGACACAAAGTCATTTCTGCTCCGTGCCTCGTTCCCTCAGCTCCTCTCCTCAGGGATAAGGGATCTATCCAAGGACTGCACATCTCTTAAGTAACGCTTAGGGTAATACTTAAAGAGAGCCATAAATGGAATTGCAGCCGTCAGCTCCGGAATGTGCCGCGAGTTCCTGCTCTGATGGGCTGCTCACAGCCGCAGCTTCCCAATATTCCACTGCTGGGTTGGTTTTTTGTATTGATTTCTTGGGATTCCAGGGTTTAAACAGTTGTTCCCACCCTGATGGAGCGGTCACAGCCACAGCTTCCCAATATTCCTATCCTGATTATTTTTCACATTTATTTCATGGAATTCTGTGGTTTAAGGGGTGTTCCCACCCTGATGGGGTGTTCACAGCCACAGCTTCCCAATATTCCTATCCTGATTGGTTTTCTTTTTATTTCATGTAATTCCGGGTTGGAATGGATGTTCACACTTCCAAAGAGTGCTCACAACCACAGCTTCCCAATATTACTATCCTGGATTGGTTTTTACATTTATTTCATGGAATTCCAGGGTTAGAATGAATGTTCCCACTCCAATGGGGTGCTCACAGCCACAGCTTCCCAATATTCCTTTCCTGATTGTTTTTCACGTTTATTTCATGGAATTCCAGGGTTTAAGGGATGTTCCCACCCTGATGGGGTGCTCACAACCACAACTTCCCAATATTCCACTCCTGGATGGGTTTTTGTATTTATTTCATGGAATTCCAGGGTTGGAAGGGACATTCCCACTTCCAAAGGGTCCTCACAGTGACAGCTTCCCAATATTCCTTTCCTGGGTCGGTTTGTACATTTATTTCATAGAATTTCAGGATCGGAATGGGTGTTCCCACCCTGGTGGGGTGTTCACTGCCACAGCTTCCTAATATTCTTTTCCTGGGTGGATTTTTACTTTATTTCATGGAATTCCAGGGTTGGAATGGATGTTCCCACTTCCATAGGGTGTTCACTGCCACAGCTTCCCAATATTCCTTTCCAGGGTTGGTTTTTACATTTATTTCATGGAATTCCAGGGTTCAAAGGGATGTTCCTGCCCCGATGGGGTGCTCACAGCGACAGCTTCCCAATATTCCAAATATTTCTCTCATGGGTTGGTTTTTACATTTATTTCATGAAATTCCAGGGTTGGAATGGCTGTTCCCACTTCCAAAGGGTGCTCACAGCCACAGCTTCCTAATATTCCTTCCCTGATGGGTTTTTACATTTATTTCATGGAATTCCATGAAATATTGACATATTGGAAGGGTTAGAAGGGACCTTAAGCTGATCTAATTCCAAGGGATTCCTTGGCAGGGACACCTTCCACAATCCCTGGCCTTGGACGATTCCAGGGATGCAGATGGGATGTGCCAGGTGGATTTTTTCCCCTCTAAATGGTGGATTGGGCATGGAAGGAGGCAGCCTCTGAAAGATTAATGGAGCTATTGATCCCAGCAGTGCTGTAACAACTCGGCATTGCTCAGACATCTGAGGGCTGCCAGCATTCCCAGAGATAAAAGCTGGAGCAGGAATGTTCATCTGTCTCCGTGACATCGTTCCTTGTGGGGTTTTATTTTTTTTTAAATCCCTTTTTATTTTCCCTCCTCTTCTGCCTATGTAAAATAAAGGAAGAGGAGAATAATGAGGGTCAGGTGGCAGGGTTGTTATTTAGGCTGAACCCCCTCGTAGGCTTCCAAATAATTTCCAGAGTTATTGGGTAATCAAAGGAAGGAATAAAAATGGGAAGATCAAATAAATAACGTGGAGCTAATGAAGCTCCATCCACGTGCCAGCAAATGTCAGGGAAAAAAGGGTTGGACATGCAAATTCCTCTTCATCCTGCTCCCCAGGGAAAAGTTCAGACAGACTGAAGGTCATCTCAGACATTGTGATGTAGGCATAAAGTGGTGCTGGAAGAAAGAATCCCAATGGGAATCTTTCCCTTGTTTGCAGGATTTGTTCCCCAAGGAAGCCTCAAATCTGAAATGAGCCAGGGCAGAAATGGGGCAGAAATTCCCAGTTCTGAGCTGGAAGCTGGAGGGTGCCCACATCCATTGGGGTTGAACTGGTGGGACTGGCAGTGCCCCAAATATACCGATAAAAATGGCATTGTATCAATAAAAATGGCATTTTATCAATAAATATGACATTATATCAATAAATATTATATCAGTCCAAGAAATGTGAGGGAAGGGAAAAATCCTCCTTTACTCTGGATATCCCAAACCAGGATCTGTGATATCCTCACACACAGCCCCAGTTAATTGTATTATTTAATGGGGCACTCTCAAAAATACAAGGAGCAATTCAGGCCTGACAGAGGGATGAATTAGATGACCTAATTCCCTAAAATATGATGGTTTGGAATCCTGAATAATCTCCATGTCCTAAGGCAGGATTGTCCTACCTCACCCTATCATACTCTGAGTTTTTCTGAGGCTCCCTGTGTTGTTTGGTGTCCAACAGGAATATTTTCCTGTCCAGTTTCCACCTGGAACTCTGGAAATGCACTTGTATTCTTCTACTACTACCAATACTACTACTACTACTACTACTACTACTACTACTACTACTACTACTACTACTACTATTATTATTATTATTATTATTATTATTATTGTTGTATTTTTATTTATTTATTACTACACCAAAACATCTTTGAAGAGCATCTTGAAGAGCATCTTTTAATTCTCTTATTTACACTCAGAGAAACATTGATGGAAAAAATGTAAGATGAGACTAAAACAAATGAATATCACATTTAATAAAGTGTTTGCACAAATAATAATAAATTTCTTGTTGGAAACATGTAGAATTCTATGTATGAGAAGGAAATATGGATTGCAGAGGCATCAAAGTTTATTGAAAAAAAATGTTGGTGACCATTATTTGAGTCTGAGGGATCTGATGAGATTTGTGAGGATCAGTTCTCCTCCCTCTAACTCATGTAAGATAATTGGAAGAACTGTGAGGAATTCCTTCAGCTGGAATTGGGAGATGGGGGAAGCTCTTTTCTGCTTGCTCTATTTAAAAACCGCATTTTCCCTTCCTGAAGCAGCTCCAGTCTCTTCCCTGTGGGAGAATCATCAAATCACGGAATCATCAAGGCTGGAAAAGCCTCCAAGGTTGAGTCCAACAATTCCCCAGCACTGCTGAGGCCACCGAGTGCCGCCTCCACATTTTAAATTGGCTTTTCAATCCCTCCGGGGATAGGGATTCCACCCTGGGCCAGGGCTGGGCCACCCTTTCCGTGAAGGAATTTTCCTGATATCCAGCCTGAGCCTCCCCTGGCACAGCCTGAGGCCATTTCCTCCCATCCTGTCCCTGTTCCCTGGGAGCAGAGCCCAGTCCCCACCCTCGTTTTCCTGACCTGAAGGACTCTGTTCATGGTTGGACTCCATGATTTTAAGAGACCTTTTCCAACCTTGGTGATTCCATGATCCTGTGCCTGGTCGCTTCCCTGTGCTTCCCATCCTTCCAACACCATTCCTGCTGCCCAGAGATGGCTCTCCTTGGATTTAGCTCCACTGGGGATGAACAACTGGCCAGGTTTGGGGGTTGGAAAAGCCAAACCCATCCCCTTTAACTCATGGAGAAGGGCTGGAGCCCTGGGGATATCCTGGGAAGGAATTGTGTCCCCTTTAACTCATGGAGAAGTGCTGGAACCCCAGGGATATCCCAGGAAGGAATTGTGTCCTCTTTAGCTCATGGAGAAGGGCTGGAGCCCTGGGATTTCCCAGGAAGGAATTGTGTCCCCTTTAGCTCATGGAGCCCCAGGGATATCCCAGGAAGGAATTGTGTCCCCTTTAACTCATGGAGAAGTGCTGGAACCCCAGGGATTTCCTGGGAAGGAATTGTGTCCCCTTTAGCTCATGGAGCTCCATGGATTTCCCAGGAAGGAATTGTGTCCTCTTTAGCTCATGGAGAAGGGCTGGAGCTCCATGGATTTCCCAGGAAGGAATTGTGTCCCCTTTAGCTCATGGAGCTCCATGGATTTCCCAGGAAGGAATCGTGTCCCCTTTAGCTCATGGAGCCCCAGGGATACCCCAGGAAGAAATCCTATTTCAACACGGGTTCCTTACCCACTTAAGCCACCTCTTGGCTGCTCTCCAAAACACAAACAGACTTCAGGGCTGGGACCTGGGGAGCCATTTCAGATGTGTTAGCTCGGATGTTGGGAATTTGGGACTCCTGAAGCCCCGGGCCTAAAAGGAACATTGTTTTCCCTCTCATTAGTCCTTTTGCTGAACTCCAGCCACAGCCTCCCTGGATTTTCCCACCAGTATCCCTTTATCTGATGGGGCTGAGAAGGAAAACCTGTTGCAAGCATTAAATATTTTCTGATGGCTCATCTGCTTAATTGTGGCTCTGTAGGATCAGATTTCTGGGATTCAGAGCAATTCCAAGTGTTTCTCATATTACAGCTCAGGCTCTGAAGACGCGGCCAGCTGTGGAGGTGACTGCCTGGGGACACACCAGGGGACTTTTCCAGGGAAAAGCTTTCCTTCCCATGCTGAAAGCAGGTGATTTCTCCTGGTGGAGGAATATTTATGGAACAGGGATTGTCAGCTGCACTTTGGGGAAAAAACAGCACTAAGGTCTCTGCAGGAGGGGCTGGGGAGGAGTTTGGTGTCCCTGCCTTGAGGGCCACGTGTTTTTCCTGCCAAAATTCAGATTTTAACATCAATATTTGTCAGGGATCTCTGGGATCTTTGGCCATTCTCACTGAGCTTGGAGCAAGGACCTTGCTGGCCACAAGGAGCTCTGGGCCTTGGGAAAACCCTTCAGACATGGCTGGGAGTAGGTAAAACCTCCTCCAGCACGGAGCCAAATTCCCATTCTGGATCTTTTGGAAGAATCTGCCTCCAGCAGTGGAAATCCAGGTGTAACAACCCCATGGCAGGATCTGCAGCAGGGATGTGCAGCACCACGGCTGTGAAGGAAATGTGGATTGTCCTCCTGCTCTGTGTTTTGGGAATTCTGTGAGGATAGAGGGTGAAAGATGGAGGATGAAGGGGGGAGGACGAAGAATGGGAGGTGGAGGATGGAGGATGAAGGGTGGAGGATGGAGATGGAAGATGAGGATGGAGGACGGAGGGTGGAGAATGGAGGACTGAGGGCAAAGAGTGGAGAGTGGAGGATGGAGGATGGAGGTTGGGAGATGAAGGGTGGAGGGTGGAAGATGGAAGATGAAGGATCGAGGATGGAGAATGGGAGGATGGAGGTTGAACGATGGACAGTGGAAGACCAAGAATTGGAGGGTGGAGAAGGCAGGACTGAGGAGAAAGGGTGGAGAGTGGAAGATGGAGGATGCAGGATGGAAAGTGGAAGGTGGAAAATGAAGGATGAAATACGGGAAATGGAGGTTGGAAAATGGAGGATGAAGGATGGAAAGTGGAAGGTTGAAAATGGAGGGTGGAGGATGGAAAGTGAAGGGTAGAAAATGGGGGATTGAGGATGTAGGGCGAAGGATGGAGGATGGCAAACAAAGGGTCGGGGTTGGAAACTGGAGGGTTGAGGGCAAAAGGTGGAGAGGGGAGAATGAAGGATGGAGATTGGGAGATGGAGGATGGAGGATGGGAGATGGAAGATGAAAGATTGAAGATGAATAGTGGAGGTTGAACCATGGACAGTGGAAGATAAAGGACTGGAGGGGGGAGAAGGCAGGATTGAGGACAAAGGGTGGAGAGTGGAAGGTGGAGGATGCAGGATGGAAAGTGGAAGGTGGAAAATGAAGGATGAAACATGGGAAATTGAGGGTGGAAAATGGGGAATTGAGGATGTAGGGTGAAGGATGGAGGATGGCAAACAAAGGGTCGGGGTTGGAGACCGGAGGGATGAGGACAAAGGGAGAAGAGGGGAGGATGAAGGATGAAGGATGGAGATTGGGAGATGCAGGGTGGAAGATGGGAGATGGAAGATGAAGGATTGAAAATGAAGAGTGGAGGATGGAGGTTGAACAATGCACAAGATTGAAGGTAGAGAAGGCAGAATTAAGGGTGGAGGATGGAAAGTGGAAGGTGGAAAATGGAGGATGAAGTATGGGAAATAGAGGGTGGAAAATGAAGGATGTAGGATGGGAAGTGGAAGGTGGAAAATGAAGGATGAAGGATGGGAAGTGGAAGGTGGAAAATGGGAGATTCAGGATGTAGGGTGAAAGATGGAGGATGGCAAACAAAGGATTGGGGTTGGAGACCGGAGGGTTGAGGATGAAGGGTGAAGAGGGGAGGATGGAGGGTGGAGATTTGAGGATGGAGACTGGAGGATAGGAGAATGGGAGGATGGGAAGATGAAGGATCAAGAATGGAGAGCAAGAGGATGGAGGTTGAATGATGGATGGTGGAAAATAAAGGACTGGAGGGTGGAGAAGGCAGGATTGAGGACAAAGGGTGAAGAGTGGAAGATGGAGGATGAAGGATGGGAAGTGGAAGGTGTAAAATGGAGGATGAAGGATGGAAAGTGGAAGGTGGAAAATGAAGGATGAAGGATGGGAAATGGAGGATGGGAAAAGGAGATTCATGATGTAGGGTGAAGGATGGAGGATGGCCAACAAAGGATCGGGGTTCAAGACCGGAGGGTTGAAGATGAAGGGGGAAGAGGGGAGGATGGAGGGAGGAGGTTGGAAGCTGGGGAAGTGCCCGCGGGATTTCGGGCTGGATTTTCCCTGCAGTTTTCCAGAGCCATCCTAAGGTGGCAGAGTTGCCGTCTGCGCGGGGCTGCCTTGCGATCCGAGGGGAGGAAAGATGTTCCAGGGAAACTATCATTTGTCTTGCAAAGCAGCCTGAGCTGCGCAGGAGAGAAAGATCTGAGAGCAAATTAGCGAGCACTAATTACCAATGTGCCAGCGCTGGAATATTCAGGTCATTACAAATTTGTGACTCGCTTTGAATCGCTCTGCGGCAGCGGATGAGCAGATGGCGAGGGATCCTGGCAGCCGGTGTCCCACCCTGCCGGGCAAACGGGGCTGGAATTGTGCCCTGCCCGGGCCAGGTGCCACCCCAGGGCATTCCCAGCTCCTGGGGGACACGGATGTGCCACCTCCTCCCTGGCCCCAGCAATCCCGGCTGCAAAATCCTTGGCATTAAAGGCTGGAGGGAGGGATGTGATTCCCCACAGCATCCCTGCGATCCGGGGGCTGGAAGGGGAGTCAGAAGGGATGGAAATGGCAGCTGAGCTGAGTGGGGGTCACTGGTACCTGTCAGGGCACTTCCAATCCCTTCCCAACCTTCCTGGAGTTGCCAGAGCATGAGGGACGCCTGAATCTGGGAACATTTTGTGTCCTCGAGGGGAAAAATGAGGTGGAATCGCTTGAGTGGTGCTGTTGTTATCACTGGAATTTTAATTTCAAATAATTGTAAATTCTACCCAACGTAGCTAGAGCCATTTCCATTAATTTTCTGCATTTCTGTGCTTGTAACATTTAGGATAAAAATTAATCCAGTGGGAGATTATCCTTGGCACTTCCGTGGAGCTTTTGATGGATGGACATGGGAGATGACCTGGTTTTGGAGGAGGGCAGAGTCACACCAGGACATGGAGGAGATCTTCAGCTGCTCCTCGTGGTTTATGCAGCCCATGGAAGGGAACATTGCCTGGACATGCCTGGCTCAGCCTTTGGAGTGGGAAGTTAGGCAGGACCAAAGCTGCTCCTAAGGAAAATTTTACCCCATAAGCAGCAAAAATGAGGAATAACTCTGTTTGAGTAATGATTCCTCCTCTCCACTCTCTGGGAAGAAACACGGATGCATCCATTGCTGCTGCAGCAACCCCAATTTCCCCCTTCTGGAAAACTTGGTCCTGATCCTTGAATCCCAC
The DNA here is from genome assembly GCA_035048045.1 of Chlorospingus semifuscus. NCBI lineage: Eukaryota > Metazoa > Chordata > Aves > Passeriformes > Passerellidae > Chlorospingus > Chlorospingus semifuscus. The sequence continues at coordinate 1,768,337 of JAWWMS010000287.1, read as the reverse complement.
CTGGAGAAATCCCAAGGAGGCAGGCACAGATCTGTGAATGAAATGCAAAATGGGGAGTCCCTCTGGAAGCTGTGCTCCTTGGAAGATGCCACCAACTGCTCCTGGGGCTGTGGCAATGCTGTCAGGACAGCATTCCTGGATTTTAGGAAGTGGGGAGAGCTCCAGGAGAGCTCCAGGAGGCAGAGGCCTGACTCACCCTTTGGAGTGGGAAGTTAGGCAGGACCAAAGCTGCTCCTAAGGAAAATTTTACCCCATAAGCAGCACAAATGAGGAATAACTCTGTTTGAGTAATGATTCCTCCTCTCCACTCTCTGGGAAGCACCACGGATGCATCATTGCTGCTCCAGCAGCCCCAGTTCCCCCCTTCTGGAAAACTTGGTCCTAATCCTTGAATCCCACCTGGAGAAATCCCAAGGAGGCAGGCACAGATCTCCAAATGAAATGCAAAATGGAAGATGCCACCAACTGCTTGGAAGATGCCACCAACAGCTCCTGGGGCTGTGGGAATGCTGCCAGGACAGCATTCCTGGATTTTAGGAAGTGGGGAGAGCTCCAGGAGGCAGAGGGCAGGGATTCCATCTCTCCATGGGTGTATCCCACCCAGCTTCCAGCACTGGGAGGGGGAAAGCCAGCCTGGCTTTGCAGACTGCGGCAGGACGGGAATTTCCTCCTCAACGTGTAACAACTGCAAGACAAAATGAATTAAATAATTTGGGGGCCGTGTCTTATCTGCTGCGACGATTTGCTGTGCTCAATAAGCCGTGAAATTCCTCATTTCTCAGCAGGGATGCTGTGGCTGCCTGGAAAACACCCATGGCTCCTGCTCTGAGCAGGGACAAACCAGGGAGAGAGGAGCCTGGATTCACAGGATGGAGAGGAAAACGTGGATTTGGTCCTCAGGGGGTTCTGGGCTGCTCCACGGCCTTCCTGCATCACAAATATCTGGTCCTATGTGCAGGAAAGAAGGCTGGGCTGCGATCCCTGCCCTGCTCCCACTGAGGGTACAAATTCCCTGGGAAAAAGGCACTGGACAATTGTTTATGGATTTAGCTGTGGTTACTTTGCCCTTGGGAGGTGCTTGCTGCAGCAGCAGTGGGAGCACAGATTAACCTGTGGGATATCCTCATCTCCAGGGTGTTTAGGTCCAGCTCTGCTCATGCAGAGAGCCAGAACCACCCAAATATCCCAAATTCCAGCTTTGTGCTGCTCCTGATCTCCCCTGCCCTGGGATAACCTCTCCTACCCCTCATTTCATTAGCGGTGCCCTCTGGAGAACACATCCAAATCCTTCCTGTGGAGGCAGCTGAGGTGCAAACACCCAAAAAACCTGGAGCAGGAGGGATGGAGCATCCTGGCCCTGATCTCTCCTCAAAACCTGGAGCAGGAGGGATGGGGCATCCCAGTTCTGATCCCTCTAGAGCAGGAGAGATGGGGCATCCCGGCCCTGCTCCCTCCTCATTATGCATTTCCAGTGGCTTTGGAGCAATCAGGCGTCCCATTCTCAAGGACATTGACGGATTAGCCTCATCAGTCCCCCGCTGTGGCCGCCAACTTTGCCCATATTAATCAGAAAAAACAGCTCCCTGATTGCCATTTAAATCGCACAAAAGATATATTTGTCTTGGGGAGGTCGGTGGCACTTCAGCGCGCCTCGAAGGAGCTTTGCTTCCCGAGGGGTTGGAAAAGCAGGAATGAAATGTTTTGCTCCATCCCCATGGTCTCCTGCTGGAGTTTGAAAATGCAGCAGCTCCTTGAGGTTGTTCTGGGGAGATTTTGCTGGGTGATATCAAACATAAACACTCCTTGCTGTGACTGGGGCCTGGTTCAGGCTCTCCACGGCCTCCTGCTTCAGCCGAGGGCGCTGGGCCTCATTCTTCCCTCTGAGGCAAGGAAAGTCTCGGGTTTCTGTGGTTGAAATGACCCCCCAGGTATTAAAAAGGCTTTTTCTCCCAGCCTCATGACTGAAGAAGAAGTTGAGATTCATCTATTCTGCTTTTATTTATTATTGTTTATTTTTCCTTATCTGTTACATTCTTTCTCTGACCTGCTGAGATCTGTCCAGCAGGTCGGGTTGTGGCACAGTCCCTGCCCTTGGGGTGG
>JAWWMS010000287.1:1738368-1750254 GCA_035048045.1 Chlorospingus semifuscus | reverse complement strand
CTTCTTCTTCTTCTTCTTCTTCTTCTTCTTCTTCTTATTATTATTATTATTATTATTATTATTATTATTATTATTATACAACTGATCCAGTGCAAGCACCACTGCGCCTTCCCAGGGCGGAAAACAGCTCTGGGTTGAAATTCCCTGTCTTACAAACAGCTGTCCCAAAACTGAACATCATCAGGACTGCCCAAGCTCGGTTCTTGACCAATTTCCTTCTCCATGAGAGAAGAATGATTAAAAACCAGGATACAGCCAGCTGGAATTGCCCATAAAAGCCAGGATATTATCATTTCTAGAAGGGGATCATCATGCCAGGCGTGCAAAAGCCCTCCATGAAGGATGAATCCACATCCAGAGCTGTTGGAAGCATTAGGAAAATAAAAGGCTTCTCGCTGTTAAGTTTCATTTAAAGGAACTTGAAATTCCCAGGAAGAGCAGCCACGAGCTGCAGAAACCTCGTTAAGTGATTTCCAGGGCTGTTTGTTATTTTACCTCTGTTTACATGACATTTACAGCGGGGTTTAGATGAAACAACAGCTCCCTCCATCCGTTCATAAACCCTCCCTTTCCCAAGGACAGCGGTGGTGCGCAAGGAAAGGAGACAGGGAATGAAAATGTGAGGGAAAAAGGGCTTTATCCTGGAACCTGGAGTGGCTACAAATCCAAATAAACCTGGCACATTCCCATTGGAAAAGCCAGGATGTCCCAGCGGGGAGGAATTGCCTGTAATTTATCCCAATTCCACAGGGTGACCCTTAAAACGTGCTGCACTTTGCATTTCTTGCCCTTTATTACCCTCTCTGCTCTGCTTTCAAGATGATAAAAATCGTGATTAACTGAGGGGAAGCTGGCAGAGAATTTAAATCCTCCACGAGCACCTTTGCACTGCTAAACTGCTGGGAAAAAAGAAAATAACAAACCCCAAAAAGCCTCTTTTATGTGCTGGATGAAAACACAGAGCAGCAAAGTACAGAGGGAAGAAAAAAAACCACGGAAAAAAAAAGCCCTCAGATAAAATTTTAATCATATTTGCAGTAAATCAAGAGCAGTTCTGGGTTGCTCTGAACTTTGTCCCCTTGGGTTTGTTTCAGAATGAAGGCATCACATGAGAATCCCTTTAATAATGACGTTACCTAGCTGGGTTTAGAAGAAAAGGATACAAAAATCAGGGAAAAACGGGAATGTGTGGCTCACAAAATTAAACACATGTGGGAAGCATCAAAGAACCAGCATGAAGAGTAAATTGTGGGCTCGAGGCTTCCCATAATTGCACAGACCCCAATCATCCCCATCCAAGCCCAGCGCGGATTTGATCTGGGATTCTTTGGGATTTTATGGATTATTCCAACCATCACAAGCCACGTAATTAACAGGGAAAATAGAACCAAATTCCCAGCAAATTGTTCCATTGTCAGCTCATTTATGAGGTGAAACGGTGAATTTTTCTCCAGTTTCCCAATATTTACAAAGGGAAGATGAAAGCAGCTCAGCCACTCAGCGCAGAAGGCGACATTTTTGGGAAGTGACTTAATTGCAAACATTTTCCTTTTAGGAGCCACTCGGGGAGACACCTTAAAGGGATTTGTTTTGCGAACGTGTCGGGTGTTTAATTTCTAAAATAACATTTCGTGGCCTCAGCACTCGGAGTGATGAGTCACTTGTCAAAGCTTGGCCCGCGCTGCCAAGTGACTCAGGGAAAAAACTGCCTGAGGCTGTTTGGAAGGAAGGCAAGGAAAAGAGCAGAGGAGGTGGCCAAGATGTAAAGGATGAGCGGCCTTTTTGAGGCCAGGGAGGAGCAGACAGGGATTTTGGGGAGGGGAATGTGTTTCCATCCTCTCCTGGGCTCCCTTGTCCACCCACAGCCAGGGATTCTTTCCCAGTATCCCATCTAAACCAGATGAAGCCATTCCCCGTTGTTCTCTCCCTCCATCCCTTGTCCCCAGCCCCTCTCCAGCTCTCCTGGAGCCCCTTCGGGCCCTGCAAGGGGCTCTGAGCTCTCCCTGGATCCTTTCCCTTCTCCAGGGGAACATTCCCACCTCTCTCTCCCAGCCTGTCTTATTATGCACAGAACAAAATAAAAAACTCAACTAATTCTTGCAAAATTTCCACAATTTGGATGGAGAGGAAACCCCTCCAAGGGGACAGCCCTGCCTTTGGTGCTCCCAGTCCTCCCCCAGCGATCCCGAAATCCCCGCTGGGCTGGGGAAGAGCGGAAACCTGGGCGAGGGAGGGTGGCTCCGAGGCAGCAGCATCCATCAACAGCCAATTCATTATCCCAAACCCAGGGAGGATAATGAAACCCGCTGAAATATGGGACCAAAGGCCAAGGTTGGGTTTCCCTGGAAACCAGAGCATTGTGTTGGCTGACTCCTGTTGTCCCCAAACGTTGCCCTCGGTATTCCAGCGCCGTTGCTTCGCCAAGGGAAACGTCGGAGCATTTCCCCCCTTCCCTCCCCTCCCCTCCCTCCCTGCATCAGGCTGACTTTATCACCACTAATTTCTTACTGAAAGGATTCCAAAGGTTGCCTTTTTTCTATCATTCCCCAAGTTTTCCCCCTTTAATCCTCATCGTTTATTCCCATAAATATCCTGGCCCACTGAATATCTCCTTGGCCCTTGCCAATCTCCAGTAAATAAAAAAGGGAGTGACCTCGCTGGGGCCGGGGCGATAAGGCTGGGATTTATCAGGAGGAGCTCCTAGGAGCCCTACTTTCATTTTTCCAGCCGGGGTATAAATCAAGGGGATGTGGGGATCACTCATCCCTGGTGGTGGATCTGTCAGCGCAGGGAAGGACGGGCGAGCAGGGAGATTTGTGTGGGTCCCTCCTCTCCCGCTCTGCTGTCAGCCCTGACGGAAACGTGAGCTCACACTGGGAACAGCCGGGCAAGAGGGGCTGATGAATTGCTCCACCAGACCATTCATATCGTCTGCTCACAATTCCCAGTGCTTTATCTGCGGGTTTTCAAACGGCCAGGGAATTTCAGGGCTTTTTGCACGCCGTTCCTTAAACAAGACAAACTATTTTTAGCGACTGAGCCTTTCCAAGGAGGGGTGAAAACGAGGTGGGCTTTACAATGAGATTTTTAATGCTCAACAGCACTTTTCCCCCGTCTCATGAGGACCCCAAAAGCAGCTCCAGCCAGCCAGGAGATGCTTCTACAACCTCTGCTTTGTCAAACCCGCTGTGTGCAGCACCTCCTCTCCCCTTGGTGGCAAAGAAAGGTGATTTTTCCTATTTTCTGTGGATAAAGAAGTGCCTCAGGCCCTGGGATGTGCTCTAATAACAACCAGCCCCACGCAGCAGGAGCTGCTGAAGAATGGAAAATGGAGATAAAGCTGTGTAAACATTAAGCAAGGGATTAAAACATCGCCACGTTTGATGAGAAAGCTCAGAAATATCTTCCAGGAGCTCCCCTGAAAAAGGTTTTCCATGTTTTGTCTGTCAGCTCTGCCCCCTGAGCACAAAGGCAGCTGAGAATCCCACAAACAGCCTGGAATTCATGGGGGGAATGACATTCCTGCCAGGACTGGGAAATGCAGGAAATATTTAACATTCACCATCCTTCCTCAGGGGAAGGACATTCCTGGTTTTTCTTACCCCAGATAATTTCAGTCCATCCCAACCCACAAAGGTTATCAACATCAGAGCTTGGGCTTGATGATGTTAAAGGTCTTTCCCAACCTTAATTCCGTGAATTTAAGTTCCTTTAATTTAAGTTTAAGGAGGCAAATGGTCTGTTTGGGTTTGTTTCCAAGGGGACAAAAGGGATGGCAGAGAGGGGAGATCCATGAGGAAAATGCAACTGCTGCTGTGCTTTTCCAAGGGAAATGCATTTCCCCACTTGGTTTTGCTTCCCTTCCTCCCAAAAGTTCAGGAAAACCACATTTCCTTGCTCCCAGCTTTGGATCACAGATGTTTCTGAGCTAAACTGGTGGGAATTGCATTAAATTAGGGATGAGGTCTGTAACAGTTTTTGCATCCCAGTGCTTCTGCAGGGAAAGTCATATTCCCTTGGAAATGCTCATATTCCTTTGGAAATGCTCATATTCCCTTGGAATTGCTAATATTCCCTTGGAAATGTTCATATTTCGTGGAATAACTGATCCAGGCAGGGAAGAGTTGCTGGTGCTCCAGCTGCAGCTGGCAACCCTGGGGAGAGCCACAAATCCATGGGGATTCCCAGAGCCAGAGGAAAGTTTGGATCTCAAACCCAAGGAACACTGGGACAGCCCCAAGCTCAGCTTTCCAGTGCAGATCCCAGCATGGGAAGCTGGGATAAAGCAGGAAGCCACTCAGACTCCAATAAACTCATTATTCTTTTAGGGGAAGGGGATTAATTAGCTATCTATGGGATAAGCTCCGTGAGGAGCAGCTTCCACATGGAATGGGTGATCCCAAGGCTGTTTCCAGCAGGGCAGGGCTGTAACCTGGGGTTCCATGGAGCAATCCAGGTTGTCACCTCCAGGAATTTGGATTTCAGGGCTCAGGAGTAATTCCTGCCTTGCTGGAGCAATGGGCTGGCCATGGGTGATCCAGCGGGATTGGCGATGCTCAGGGCTGAGAGCTGGCTGTGGTGTCCCTGCCCTGCTAGAGGATCCTAATGATTATTCATTAATTATGAAGTGCTGTCCATGCATTTCCCAGCCCCTGGGGAGCTGGAAATTGTGCTGCCAGCAAAACTCCTTCCTTTCCCAATTGTGGAGAGAAGATCTTGGAAGAAGCACCGTGGGAGGCTGCTCCGGGGGTGGATTCCTGAGCCGAGCACTTCCATGCTAAATAAAAAACTGGGAAGAAGCATCTCCTCTCAAGGAGATCCAGGGAATGGGCTGTGACTCAGGAGTCCTGAATGGAAAAGCTGGGGCCATCTGGCTCCATCTCAGCACCCTGCCTGAGCCAGCCTGCCACGGATGCAGCGGTGCCAAGGGAAGGGTGGCATCACCTGGCACGTTCCTAACAGGACGCCCCACCTGCCATTCCCCCTTGGATGTGGAATTCAGAGGGCTCAGGAGGGCTGGAAAAGCCCTGGGAAGCTCAGGAAGGTGGCACAGCCCCTGGAATTGGCATGTGGGGCATGATCGGTGTCCGCCTTTGCCATCCCTGCTTTTCCTGGGGAGCCAACAGGCTGAGGTGGATTCTGCTCCCAGTTAGCCACGGAAATAAACTGGGAAAACACACAAAGGATGTGCAGAAATGTCAGGGTTAATGAAACTGAATTCCAGGCTTCCAGACGAATCCAACATTTGCATTTTTCTAACTTTAGCAATTTCCCAGACTTTGGATCTGGCTTCAATGAACACATAATTCCTTGTTTTCCTGACGAGGAGTGTGGATTTCAAAAAGCTCCCTCCATGCAGTGAATTCAAGGGGAAATGCTTTTTCTTCATATCAATCAAGCTCTTTTAAACAACTCAAGTTCATTTCACGCTTTTCTCCTTGATTTCTGTACCTCGTGATCAGCAGCAAAAGCAAAGCTCAGAAATAAAACCGAGCCTGTTCGTCAAAAAAATAGAATTTGCAAGAGCAAAATGGAATTTTAAAGCTGGTACCTCCCTTTGTGCTGTTTTTTGGGCAGGAATAGGCAGGAGAGGGATGAAATGGGGAGGATTTTATCCTGCTAATCCAGGTGCCCACCTGAAATGACATTTCCAGGTATCTTGGCTGCTCTTTTCCTCTCCAAAAGGCAAAGCCCATCCAATATTTTGGCCAGCAGGAGGAAATGTTTAGCTCCCTGGGGAGTTTGGGGTGCCTGGTCCCAAACCTTTGGCATCTCCAGGAACTGGTTAAAGCTGATTGGATTTCTCATGGAGATGTTGGTGAACCTGGGGGTGGATTCCAGGACAGCATGGAATTACAGATCCATTGAGATTGGAAAAACCTCCAAGCATCTTCCATCCCATGTATTTGCTGAAGGTGAGGATCAAGGGACAACATTCCTTTAATCATCCCACTGGTGTCAGCCATGAATTATAGAATATTCCGTGCATCCACTCACACTGAGGGTGTCGGGAGCTGCTTTCCAACACAAAAATCTTTGATTCCACTGGATCCTGCCATTGGGAAGGCAGAATTGTACTAGGAAGAAGGGGGAAAAGAAAGAAAAATATAGGGAGGAAAGTACACAGAGGAACAGCCTATGGAATGGTGCAAAGGGGCTGAGCGCCCATGGTCATCCCAAAAATCTCTACACTGATATTGTTGCATTTTGGAGAAGTAAGGAAAGCATCTCAGAGCTTTGGATATAAAGCTTCTGCTGTCTCTTTTCCACAAATTAAAGTCTGGCTTTTTTTTTGTTGTTGTTCTGGGAAAAGCTCACTTTGCACGCTGGAAAATAGGATGCATTTCCTGTTTTCCTCTCTTTATTTATCTCTGCACAATTCTAATTGTTCCCATAAACCCCGATTCCCGGAGGGCACCGAAACCAAAGGGACTCTTTCCAATTCCAAACCAGCGCTCCATTGTGCCCTTAAACCTCTTTCTTAGCCACTGTTTCAGAAACCTGCCATCCTTTTCTTTGATATTCCCGCTTATTGCTCATGAAAGCAGGAAGGAGAGGCTGCTCCTCTCCCTTTTTCCCTTCTCCAAGACGCAAAATGAGCATCCTCCTTCCCGGCTTTTGTCGATGATCACCGGCTGCCACCTCCTATCAAAGCCCTTCCAGGAGTGACAGAGCGGAAAAAATAGGAGAGGACCAGGAGAGGAGCATCCCATTCAGCACGGAGCACTCAGCACCCACGCCTGGCTGCCCCAGAGGCGGCTCTGCTCCCGGGAAGAGCCGCCAAACACAAAGGGAAGCGGCAGGAACTCCGCGTGGGCCCGGCCGCTGCTCACTTCAGCAGCTCCGGGATAATCGTTGCGCTCATCCCAAATGGACCACATTTGGTGGTTGGGATGCACACGGGCCAGGGAGCACCGGTGCGGGGCAATTTCCCTCCTTCCTTAATGGATTTGTGGTTTTCCTTGTGGGCAGCAAAGTGTCCTGATGTTTTCCTGGCGGGATCCGTCTCGCCGTGGGGTCACGGCGGGGACCCTCCCAGCGCTGAAGAGCAAATTCTTCACGGGCCAGATGCTGCCACCTTTATCCTCTCTAATGGTGCCTCTCCCAGCCCCATCCAAGGGGAATGGGCACGGCAGGGGTGCGGGAGCCCGCGGGAGGCCCCGCGGATCCGTGACCTCTCTCGGTTGCTCATTTTAATGGGGATTTATTTGGAGCAAACCGAGGAATTTCTCCTCTTCCCTTGAGCAAAGAGGAAAAAACCAGCCACCCAATAACAGCAGTTTCTTCCTAAACTCATGGATATTTGTATGCAGGATTTTTGGGCAATTATGGCATGAAAGAGCAGCTAAAAGTCCTTTTCCAAAGTCTTTCTGCATCCTCCCCTAAATTCATTAACTCCCTTTATCTCAACATTTAGGCAGAACTCATTTTAATCTGCCATTTAAAATTTTTTTTTCTAGCTAAATATTTGGCATTGCTTAAAATATTCACCTCGAAATGTGTCCCTGCTTCTCATTGCCCTTTTCCAAAGTCTTCCCACAGCCTTTCCCAAAGAAGTTCTTAAAAAAAAATTAAATCAGTGGTTTTTTAACCCTCTGCCTGGAATAAATTCCAGCAAAAAAAGTAAAACAGCAGGAGAACCTCACTTTTTCAGTGCTTCTGTGGACTACTACCAAAAAGTTGAGTGGAAAATCATCAGATTTCCATTTATTTCCTCATCTACCAGGAATCAGGGAGATCATTCCCATCTCAGGTACAATATGGACGTAAATGATGGAGGAATCCAAGGGATTTCAGGAAATCTTGAAGACCCACCTCATTAGGTGAATTGAGTGATTACAGTTTCTGCAAACTGGGAAGGAAATATGGAAAAATCATGGAAAACCCTTGGAATGGGTGCTTTTTCTCTGTGTTATTTACATGCCTTTGGGGATTGATAAGGGAATCAAGGAAGGAGGGAAAAATGGGAAAAAAACCAGCTCATGGAAAAGCCAAGGGCTTGGTTGAGGGCCCATCCTTTACTTTTGCCATACAAGGAGATGTTAAATACCTTTATCACAGGTTGAGGGCAACATTTAGGGAAAACCCTTTTATTCTGCCATTTTCTTCCCTATTTTTAGTAAATTTTTGGCAGAATTCTGGATATTCACCTTGCAATTGGGCTGCACTTCAATTTTCTGCTCCCCTTGTACTCAAAAGAGACTTGAAATCAGGGTTGGGTAGAGTTTGCAAAGTTATGAAAAACTTTATGGAATTTTTTGCTTTAAAATGGACGCTGTTAAAGTTATCCCAATCCAAAGGGGAAAGAAAGGACATTTTGGGAAGCAGGACATTGGGTGGCTTTGTATTTGCCGCAGCAGATGTTCAGAGCCCTGATATATTTAATAATATAATAATCACAGAGTATTCCAAGTTGGAAGAGATCCACAAAGGTCATCAAGTCCAACTCTGGGATGGGGATGGATCCCACAACTTCGGCCATTTTATCTCCAACCAACTGAGCTCATGGGGGATGATGGCCAAAAAAAGAGGGAAAATGGAGCTGACTGCCCTTTCCAAGCCATTTTTCATGTCCCCAGATATTCCTGTGCTGGTTTCCTGTCCCGTGTTCCCGCTCCCGCGTTGCCTTTGGATCCTCCCCTCAACGGGAACGTTTTCCACGTCTGTCACGGGCCTGCTCTCCCGGAGATTGCCTGGAGGCTGAACTTTTGTGTAATAGATTTTGACACCCCAGATGGCCCTCGCGGCTCTCGGCAGCACGAGCCGCAATCCCGCTCGCGTCGCTGGCAACTCGGAATATCTGGGAGCAGCCTGGCTTTTCCCCTTCCACGGCGAAATCCGCGTTTGGGGAGATTAATGTGCTGATCAGGCGCTGGCAGGGAGCTGCAGTAAATGACCTAATAGGCCTTTCCATCCCTAATTCCCGTGTTTTATTGAGAGGGATTCTTTGTCACGGCGGCGCTGATTTGTCGGAGCTGTCACCGCCGAGGGGAGGCGGGAGAGGTGGCACTAACGGTGTCATCTAAATCCATCTTTTTTTTTGGCACCTCTGCCCCTGTGAATCACGAGGACCATCTGGAGAGCGGGCACGCTGCCACGCCGGCAGATGGGCAGGGGTGTATCGAGCTACGGGCCCGTGGATGGTTATCAAACGCGCTGTTGGGCGAGCATTTCCAGCAGGAATATCCAACCAACTCCCTGGAATGAGCCCCTGGATCCGTAGGTAGAAATGAGGCGTTTAGCTCCCGAAAAATCCCATCCAAAATTTCATCCCTGGCCTGAGAGGTGACAGGGAGGGTTGAGGAGGAAAAGCAGGGATTCTTCCTGGCTGTTCCGGTGGGTGCCGGTGGTTTGGCGCCACCACAGGATCCTCCTGCAGCCACAACCCACATCCCAAGGTTTTAACGCCCAACAATTTCACACACAACTGAGGAAAAAGGCTCATAATTCTATATAATTTTATATACATAAAAAATATAGAATATATCTAATTATAATTCCTAATTATCATCGCTTCGTTCCATCCCAACGGGAGCATTTGCCTCCAGGCCTCGCTCCTGCAGCTGGGACACAAACACAGACAAGGCACAATTTGCTGCCGCGGAATATTTTTAGCAGGTCATCCATTACTCCAGAATTTCTGCTTTCCCACGAGGGGTGAAAAGCTGTTTTTCCCCTCACATCCAATTTATTTCTTTGGAATTCAGAGCAAGCCAAGCGCTCTCCAGCTGGGGACAGCGTGAGTGTCACTGGAGGTGGGTGGGGACACTGGGGGTCATTTTTTCCTTCTCCTCACACCCAGCCCCTTCTGTTCAACTGAATTTTGTGGATTTAGCTCCAAGGCACAGGTGCAGGAAGTCCTGACTGCCCATTCGATTTGGAATTGTGGCAGGGAAAACGGTGAGGATGCTGCTGGAGCTGCACTCATCCAAGGGGGCTCATTAGCATGGGCTCTCTGCCATCCCAAAGCTCCTGGATTTATCCTGGATCCAAGCTGGAGATAAGCTGGCTCAGTTCTGCCCATGCCATGCTGGGCCTGGCCTAATGAGCTTGGCCTAACGAGCTTGGCCTAACAAGCCCGGGCAGCACTCGCTCCACATGGAGCCAGTCCCGCTCTGCAGGGCAGGATGCAATTCCCAGGAATCCCATCCCAGTGGAAATTCACTGGAATGGCATTTTTAATATGCCAACCAAGGTGCTCAGAGTTTACATACTGATTAAATAGGAGGTGCAGCAGGAAAATTTAGTTATTCCCACAGACCTGGAGCTCCTGGGATACGGATCTGGGCCTGTGGGGAGGAGCAGCATCTCCAGCAGAGCTCTGATCCTTGGGAAATGGGAAAAAGCCTTGCAACAATGCTTTCTTTTCTTATATATATACCTGAGCAGAGCTGGAGTGACGAGGGAATGACAGTTCTCACTTCAGGGCAGTAGCCAGAGGGATGGATCCACGTGGGATGGACGGGATCCTGTGCGTGATGGGAAGCTCTTAATGAATTCCTGCTTGGCTTTCCCACGTAAATCTCCTCCATCCTGTTTCATTTTAATTCCAGATCTCAATTACAGCTTAGTCCAAGGTAATTGGAAAAAAAAGCTGGGATGTGGAATTAAATGGGAGCTGCCCACACATCTCCAGACTTCAGTGGAGCCCCTCGGTGTGGAGATGGTTTTTCACCACAAGCTGGGCAGATTTGCTCCTGTTTTTATCAGGACTAATTCTCCCAGAGCCCTTGGCCACAAGGAGAGAGTTTAATTGTAATAAACCCCCCTGGAACATCCCTACTCCGAGGGCATTTGGAATTACAGAAGTGGCTGCTCGTAAATCAGAGGGAGAAGCTGCTGGGACCCCTCTCATTTTCCCAGTCCCAGCACTGGCCTGTGGGATTTGGCACTTTTGGGAAGTGGGATAGAACATCCTGATTCCATGATTCCTAAATCCATGCTTTTAGACATAACAGCAAACAGCCTGGAGTGAAAGAGCTGGATAACCCCATGTGAAGTAATTTATTAACAGAAGTCCTTCCTCTGGAATTTCTTTAAACTCTGTCTGGCTTTTTCTGCTGCCAAATTCACTTTGTGCTGTTGAAAATGAATTTTAATTTTTTTTTCCCCTTATCAAGATTGTTATTTTCCACTTGGCAAACCCTGAGGTTTGTCCATTATTCCTAATGGAGCCTGAAATTATTATGGGGTTGTTTATGTATCTCGGATGTTCATCATGATTAAAAAATCAGCTCATTCCTTGGATCAGGATGATTTTGGGGAACATTAACATGGAGCTGAGGGGGTGGTTGAGGTGCCCAAGGCCCAGAGCTCTTCTCTGCTGTCGCCTTCCCTCTCCATGGAAAAGAAACCATGGAATGGTTTGGGCTGGACCTTAAGGATCACCCAGCAGGCAGATGTTGGATTGAGTTGGACCAAAGTGTTCCTGGGCATCCTTCAGAACTTGGGATGATACTGATGGAGGCCCCACATTATCCCACATGGGATAATTTGTCCCTGGGATTTGGGAAAGTACTCCTCCTGCTCTCCTAAAGCTCCAGCTCCATCCGTTATCCCTATAAAACCTGGAGCTGGGATTTTCGGGCACTTCCCTGCCCCCAGCCCTGGCTCCAGCTCTTGGAGCAGCCACATTCCTGGAGCATTTCCATGGACAAACAGCCAGCTTTCAGCACCTCTCTGTAATTTTTATAAGGACTGATTCAAAAGCTTAGGGATAAACCTCAGCATTCCTGGTGGGACTCAGATCCCTGCCTCCAGCCCCGTGCCCTGAGCAGGATCCACTGCAGACACATCCTGTGACAATGGATGTCACAGACATCTTTTATGGAAAATCCTTTCCTTAGGATTTTCCCTCCTGAGAAGCTGGGAGGCCTCAGGAACAAA
>JAWWMS010000287.1:1672813-1698337 GCA_035048045.1 Chlorospingus semifuscus | reverse complement strand
ACAGGTGCATCTGTGATTGGTCTCATGTGGTTGTTTCTAATTAATGGCCAATCACAGTCAGCTGGCTCGGACTGTCTGAGACACAAGCTTTTGTTATCATTCTTTCTTATTCTGTTCTTAGCCAGCCTTCTGATGAAATCTTTTATTATTTTAGTATAGTTTTAATATAATATATATCATAAAATAATCAATCAGCCTTCTGAAACATGGAGTCAGATCCTCATCTCTTCCCTCATCCTCAGACCCCTGTGAACACTGTCACAAGGAAAGGGAAAGCTCTGACTCCATTCCAGGCAAGGGGATTTAGAAAAAGCTGTGTCCTCTGTGTTCAGCTGACTCCTGCTCCTCAGGGGTACAGGCTGAGCTGTGAATCCAGGGGAAAAAATCCACCTGCCAGCAGAGTTTTGATCACTCTCATGGAAAGAGCTTTTACTGAAGCTGAAAGAGATTTTACTGAAGTCTCTCCATTTTCCAGTGTAAACGTGCTGCATCCTGAGTAACCCCACATCAGGAGCTGCTGCTTTGGAAAACATGAGGGAGAAACCATCCCAAACTGGTTGCTAAAGCCACTGAGGTGACTCGTGGAGGTGCCACTGTGCCTCCCACAGGGTGATTCAGCTGCCATGAATGATCACACACATGTGAGTAATAAAGGGAAGCTCACCTCAGAGCAGTTTCCCTGCTCCTCACACCCTGCTCTCTCCATGACCTGATTCCTTTCCCTTTTCTCTCCTCTAATGCCTGCCTCCAAACTTCTCCCTTCCCCAAGAGCAAAGAACTCATCAAGAATTAAGATGCCTTCTGGTGCTGCTGCACCTTCAGCAGGAAGGACAAGGGGTTTTTTAAGGAATTGGGGACAGGCTATATTCCAATGTAATGTCATGATTCTAAAGTCAAACAACATTCAAATCTGAAGTCTGCAGACAGCAATTTAACCAATTTGTCAGTGAATAAACAGGATGTGTCACCTTTTAGCTACATTTTTGGTGTGTGCAGGCACAGAGCAGCAGGAAGTTTTTAACAACTCACCCAAAAAGCAATTTGCAACCAAAAAGCCAACAATTTATGATGTTTAAAAAGATGATTTCATGATGTCTTACAGGGCTGCAGGATTTCCTTTAGTGCTAAACAGTTTTCAAACCAAGGCAAATCCACCTTTTAGGCTGCACTGGTGTCATCATGAGGGAGAAGCTGCTCACAGTGAGGGCTCCAGCGACAGAAAAGAGGTTTTTGTTCCCTCCTGGAGGGCAGCAAAGGAGGTGGCCCCTACCTGGTCGTAGGACACGGGGGTCTGCCTGTGGTTGGAGAGCTCCACCAGCGTGCTGACATCGGTGCGCAGGTCCGACTTGCAGCCCACCAGCAGCATCTTGGTGTTGGGGCAGAACTCCTGGATCTCCCCTTTCCACTGCAAAATTCCACGTTTTGTTAATTGTTGGAAAGCTCAGAATTTCAGACTTTCTGTGTTGTCAGGCACTAAACCCCAAGAGAACACTACATGTGACCTGAGGCCGTGGAGAAAGCTTCCAAAATTGAAATTTTGAATTCTAAATTTATAGTTGTGTAGTTTGATTAGAAATGTGTAATATCACACAGTAGGAAACTCAGAGTTTAAAATTTTAGACTATAGTAATATATATAAAACAAGATAAAAGCTTTAAGATATAAGCAAGTCTTCATGGGTTTGGGTGGTATTGTGTAATTAGATAAAAAATCCACATTACAAGCCATGAGCATTTAGTTATCAAGTTAAAAATAAAAAGAATTTAAGTGTCTATTTAAACTATTTATTTTTAATAGTTTAAATTAAATTTAATAATTATTTAAATATTATATTTATTATATTTTTATATTTATATAAAATATAAACAATGATATAATATATATTTAATATTTATATATTATTTAAAAATAATATTAAAATTAAATTTAATAATTATTTAATTTCTTAATTAGATAGTTTATCCTTAAAAAAAAACCTTGTAAAAAAAGAAATAGAACTCCACTTTTAGTTTGCTAAACTAAAATACTGTAGAATTCACAGTTTGTAGAACTGTGATATAAATAAAAACTAATAAACATTGAAGTCCAAACAAAAAAACACACCTCAGACATTTAATCCTGATCCTAACAAAACAAAAAGATAAAACTCAACAGTTAATGTTTAAATCCAAAGAAGCAATGGGTAACAACTTTAATCAGTCCTGACGTCCCAGGCTGAAATATTTTTTATATAATAAAAATTTGCCTTCAAGGTAATTTGTTGAAGGCATCAGCTCCAGCAGAACTTGGTCAAGGATGAAATCCTCCTATCTCACACACTCATGAATTCCACTGGCTTACTAATCAGGAGGGCATGAGTTGAGATTATGTACCCACATGAGCAAAGGTTTGCAGAGCTGCTGTTTCCCACACCCAGCCCCAGCAGAAATGGTGTCCCCACCTTCAGCTGTGCAACCACAGCACCCGCAGAGCTAAATGTGGGTTTATTGCTGCATCCTCACCCCAAAACTACACAAATGTGGGTTTCTTGCTGCATTCTCACCCCAAAACTACACAAATGTGGGTTTATGGTTGCATTCTCACCCCAAAACTACACAAATGTGGGTTTATTGCTGCATCCTCACCCCAAAACTACACAAATCTGTCCCAGGTGAACAGCAAGGAGCCCCACAGACAGAACTTGGGATAAATTCATTTGGTTTTACCCTTTTGCAAGGTTATGTCGAGAACTCAAAACCAAAACTTCACATCATAATCCAAACAGATGATACTCCCTAAAATTTAAGGCTGTAATTTGGGTTTAAAAGCATTTTAAGTAAAATCTCTTGCAGAATTAAATAACCAGCATTAGCAGGGACAGAAAAGCCACAGCTCTGGATGCTTTTTGATACAGACAGAGAAGTTTTGAAGTATTTTTTGTGGGCTATTCAGAGCATTGTAAGGCACTTCATCCCAGTGGGACAAGAATCACTGGCCCCAGCCTCAGAAGAAAAGGAACTTCAGGTCATTGAGCCCCAAACCCACCACAGTGAAGCTGAGTCATGCTCAGCAGCCAAGGAGAGGACCAGGACCACCCTGCAAACACAGAACCTGACTATGAAATTCTGTGTTTGAGCTGGTGGGAAGTGTGACACAAGCTGGGATCAGTGATCTCATGAAGGGCTTGGGGCAGGGCTGCATTTCTGTGCCACTGCAAGCTCTGCTGGTGCCTTCCAGAGGCATTTGTCACTGCTCCTTCACACGTCAGCCTCACAAATTATGTAAGGCCGTGGCAGAAGTCCAAAATTTGGCAGATAACTTTTACCCAGCAAAGTTCCCCAATCCTGTTGTAGGAAAGCGTGAGATACAATTTCTTACAGCACCTCACACCACCCTCAACAATTCCTTGCTGTCTCAGGGCTGAGGAATGAGAATTTCCTTCAGCTCCAAGTGTCCATTAGCGAGTTTTTGTTTTCAATTAACATCCACCCCTTTCAAACAAATGACCTCAAATGAAAGCAGCCTCCTGTCATCGCTCCATTTAAAGGAACAAAGTGGAAGTTTCCAGAGCAGGAACAGCACCACTGCAGGGGGATTTCAAGCTGAGCTTGTCCAGCAGAGCTCTGTGCTCAGGGCTTGCTCAAACACTTGCCTTTTTTAGGACACTGTCCAGGGTTTCTGGCCGACTGATGTCAAAGCAGATCAGGACAGCGTCGGAGTCGGGGTAGGAGAGCGGGCGCACGTTGTCGTAGTAGGGAGAGCCTGCAGGGAAAACAACCATCATCTCCTTGAATTGCTGCTTTCCTCTCCTGCAGCCATCCACACAGCCTGGCCAGGCTTCCAGAGACAGCCCCGCAGCGATCCACCACCCACCAAAGGCACGGGACGCTCCCAAGGAGAGGGAAACACCCCGCTCAAGTTCAAGGCCCACGCAGGAGAACAAACCCTCCAACCCCAAAAAGGCTTTTTCCAAAGCAGATTTGAAATTCCTCAGCTTTGATTTGTCTCACAGTTAATTTAAAACAAATAGCTCCAAGTGCAAAAAGCATCTTTAGCTGTCACATTGGCAATGTTTAGAAGAAAGTCTTGCTTCAAATTAAAGAACTTGTTGCAGGAAACAGATTTCCAGCAGGGAAAAATCCCAATCCTGTAGGCAGGCACTCAAGTTATTTGTCACAAAAAGCCTCATTAATCTGTAAACCAATAAAGCTTGCAATAAATGTTTATGTTTGGCCCATAAACCAGATTTTTATCAACAAGATCAAAGCTAATTTAGTAATCTGGGGGAACAGATGTAGGTACAGTGCTGCTCTTTGTGCTTGTTTTACTTGCAGGCCTGTGGAAGGATTTTCTGTTTTCCTTAACAACAATCTTGATGTGAGATGAGTTAAAATCTGTCCAGAGTTAAAAGTTGTAATTTAATGATCTGGTGAATCTGGCAACAGGTTTGGGGGAGAAAGAAAAAAAATCTTTGTTTTTTCTAAGAAGTTGCTCAACCACCATTAGTTTGGCCTTAACTCTGCTGAGCTTCACTTCCTGAGGAAAATACATTTCTTAATGCATTTAAAAGAAAACTTAAACCAGTTCAGTGGTCCAACAGGGCAAGGGAATGGGAAGCTTAAAATTCATTTTCTCAGCCACTGTACATCCTTATCTCTGTAAATCCTAAAATACAGCAGCCCCTAAAACACAGCGTGGAACACCTCCCACAAAAACCCAGCTTGCAGGAGTTTGGGGGTTATCAGCTCATTATCCCACGGATTTCCCAGCTCTCCAGAACTAACTGGCTGCAAGGTCTCTGATTATTAACTGGATTAGAGGAATGGCTCAGGTTTTGCCCTGACAGACAGCTCAGGCTGTTGCACAAGGAATGGTGTGAAGGGCTCGCAGATGACTTCACTTGGAAGGCTTCTCCTGCACGGGAAAGGAGGCAAGAATCCCAGGAATGTTGTTTTTGAAATGAGGAATAACACATGGGGAGTGAAGCATTACCAAAGTAGGTAGCAGAAGGTAATTTGGTGAACGAGAAGGATTTAATTCGAATGCTCATCTCTGTAAATGATGTCAGTCTGACAGAGCTGTCAGAAAAGGCTCTTCACACCCCACTTCAGCTGAATTCAGCACAAATGACACGTTGGGAACAAATCTCCGCGAGGTGACCCGGAGTTAACTCCTCTCTGCAGCTATCAATGAGCATTTCCCAGCGCTAATTACAGCCCAGCACCTCCAGCACTGCTATTACAGCCCTGCCCCGCAGCCCCAGGGCTGGGTTATTCACCCTGGAGCCCCAGGCTGGGTTATTTGTCCTGGACAGGAGGAGCTGCAGCACCGAGTGGCACCCAGAGCCACCTGGGTGGCATTAAAGCACTGCTGAGCCCCAGCAGGCAAGGGCAGGATTGAGGGAACCCTTAATGGGTGCTGGCTAGAAAGGAGTCTCAGCAAAGCCTCACCCAGAAACTCATTCCTCACACAAATACCTCTGGGCTCACTCAGCAGCTCCAGGGATCCCATTTAAGTCCAGGACACGGATTTGTGCTCAGAGTCCCCACCTCCAGCCCTGAGACTCCTTCCCACCCCTGCTTTGCTTGGAAGGCTTTTCTTTTTTCCCCTTCCACTTTGAATTTCTCCTATTTCAGATGCTGAGCTGGAATAAAAGCACTTTCAGCAAGCTCAGGAGGGATATTCCCCAGCTTTTCTCCAGGCTGGTGTGTGGCAGAACAAACAGAGCCCATTTCAACTCCTGGAGCTGCAGGATCCACAAAGGAAATTTCCTGCTCTCATTTATAAGCAAAGCTTTATTCCTGTGCAAATAAAGAGGGGCTGCAGCCCTCACTGTGCAGGCCTATTCAAGCTGGCATTTTCATGCCTTTGCCCAGAGAAGCCCTCAGAAGGCAGGAATGTGAGGAATGAGGCTCGCTCAAGTCTGAACAGACAACTCCAGCACAGCCCAGCCAGGCTGCTCCCTCTTTTTCATGTTCCTCTGCAGATTTGAAGCCGTGCCAACCCTCGAAAACAGAAGGAGAATGTGGAACTGGAGCCATGGTATTTGTGGGGAGAGAGAAAAAAAAAGCCTATTTGTGTTTGGGATTCTGTTCCTGCAAAATAAAACATTTTTGGCAAGGACAACATGGGTGGTTTTTCAGTCTTATCAAGGAGCTGCTGATAAGGCTGTAGTTCATTTTCCTTTGTGCTGGACATTTATTCCAGCTGCAATCCTCCTTTTTTTTTTAATTTGTTTGGCAGCTTCAATCATTTCAGCCAAAAATACTTGCAACATTAAGGATGGTCTGCTTTTCAAACCTTATGTTTCATGCAGAGTCCAACAAAAATTCAGCTTTTAGTCTGAAATAAAACCCCTCCCCAGCAATATGGTTGGGTTTGGCCTAGAGGGGATGCCAAGCTCAGCTTTAAATATTGCTATCTTAATAAAGAACAGAATTACATCATTAAAGGCTGAAGAATATTTAATTTTGGGGTGGTTTAGCACCACTTGAAGGTGCTGGATCAGGGAGAGGTGTTTGGCTGGAAGATGCAGAGGCACCAGGAGGGTTCAGCTGCACATCCCGAGGCAGGAGGGCTCAGTAACAGGCAGGATTTTCCTATTTCCACACCAGCAAGCAGCCACCAGGAATTAGGCTTTGGAGCCTTTTGGAGCCCAGTCAAGTGAAAGAACAACAGATGAACAGCAGCATTCTCACTCCCAACCCCTTGGGCTCACTAATTATCCCAGAAAACACAGCAAACACTGCCTGCTCCAAGGAGCTGATTCAGTGATGATGGTTTCCCTCCTTAAAAAAAAAAAAAAACCCCAAAAAACCTGAACTGAAAATCCACCTCAACCATCCCAGTTTATCTCCAAGCACAGAGACATCAAAATATTCAGTTTTTTGTAGGATCACACCTCCAAGGGAAAACTTTAGGAGGGCACTTGGCATTCCCAGGTATCAACTCTTATTAATTCACTTGTAAAGGTAATAAGAAAACCCTGCTAAAATGGACAATTAAAACCAGAATTCAACAAGAGAACTGGGAAGCGAAGACAGCAATTGGACTTGTCCTTTGCAATCCTTACTGCCAGGGAATTTGGGGAATTAGCAACTTTAATTCCTCCAAGTTTCAGCTTGCTCCTGAAAGGTTTCAGCACAAAACTTTCCAATTAATTTCTGTTGGTATATGGACAC
This sequence comes from Chlorospingus semifuscus, assembly GCA_035048045.1. Taxonomy (NCBI): domain Eukaryota; kingdom Metazoa; phylum Chordata; class Aves; order Passeriformes; family Passerellidae; genus Chlorospingus; species Chlorospingus semifuscus. The sequence goes on along the minus strand of JAWWMS010000287.1, from coordinate 1,691,177 downwards.
TGAGCACATTGTATACAGCAAAAATCACAGCAAAACCAACTTGACTCTCAGCCCCAAGGCCCTTCTGGATTTAATTACTTGCTAAACCCCAGCAGTTGTAAGTATTTCTGGCCCTGTTGAGAATTATTTTACTGGAGTAGCCACGGTTCAAGCAATAAAGAAAGCCCCTAAAACACATTTTAGGGAGACACAGGTATGTACACCCAATTAATGGCATTTCTAAGCCACAGCTGCTGTTGTCCTAGCAAGAAATATAAATATCAAAGGAGCCAAAAAAACTTGATAAATGCAGATTAGATGGTAGATAAAGGCAGCTAATACAGATTTTTTTTTCCCTTCACAGTGACCCTGAAAGTACCAGATGAAGCTTTAACCTGGAGAAACTTTTAATATTCCACCTCACACAAGAAGCAGAGCTCCCAAACAGCTCAAGACCGCCACATGTTACCACAGAGCACAGTAATTTATGGTGTAGTGAGATTGCAACCAGACATTCCTGCTTTGAGAGAGGGCTGGTAGTCCCAAACCCCACTGAAATTCTACTAGGCAAGTGCTTCCCTTAATGCTGTGGCTAATTTAAATCCTTCTAATGACTTGCAGAACTAGACAGCACCAGCAAACATTTGAATAATGAACCTCCCCGTTCCATTCCACTCTTACTTGTCCCATATTCCTATGGGCAAATCCAAGATGCAACAACAACTCCCCAATGAATTTTCAATTTTCTATCAGCTGCATGACACCTGCAAGTTCTCTGGTAAAAGCACATTATTGTCGTTGGTACATAAAGAATTACAAACCAAAACTGTGGCAGCAGGGCCTGTTCTCACCCTCACACAACTATTTTAACCAATGGCCACAGCTTTTCTGAATTTCCCAGTGAGCAGAAAAGGAGTTGGAGGTGGCAGTACATCCTTCCAAAGGATTCACTGCAAACCTAATCATCAACTTTAATTCAAGGCTGTTAAATGCTCCCAGTTAAAAAAAAAAAGAGTTAAAGATGAATACAAATACTGATTGAGTCATCTTGGAAGTATCTGCAGCATATTCCAAAAAAACCTCAATTAAACAGCATCTTTTCCCCCTCCCAAGAGAGGGGGGAACCTGCAGCCATCACCTCCCCCGTGTTGCAATGATCAGCCATCTTTTGAAGTTAATTAGATTTAGTCCTGCTTTAAAAATGCCATTCAGACATCTCTTCCAACTCAGTAGAGGAGCAGGACAAAGACTTGTAAAAATTAAATTACCAAGACTTTCAGATAAGGCTAAAACACTCCCTTATCTTCTGCTGTCTGTTATCTGCTGATGAGATTTTGCTCTGGGTTAATGGGCTTGGGCAGAGCTGGGTTTTTGCACTGGCTGGGAAGGGATGTTGCTCACGGAGCCAGAATTCCTCATGCAGAGTCCCACAGCCAGAGGATCCACTCAGTAAAACCAAGCACTGGGTCTTTCAAGCATCTCCTCTTCACTTTGGGGTGTCAGACAAATCACCCACTCGGTCCCAAGCTTCTGACTCAACCTCATTTGCTCTGAGTTCCAGGACACAGGACAAAGGCTGGCAGGTGTTTTTTCTTCCACTGCTTTTGTCTTTTGAAGTGCTAGGGAATATTTCATTCCATGGGTGTCTCCAGCCTCTGACAAACAGATTCCAAACCTTCCCACGTCCAGCCCGTGTGTGTGCTGTATGTTAATAAAGATAACATTTTCCAAAATAACTAATAATTTTTAATAAGCCCTTGCTCCATAGTTCCAGGCAGCTTAGTAATCAGCATGAAAGCTCCAACCAGACATACTCCAGAAATCTGCAAGTCTCACTTGGCAAAAGATGAAGAAAAAAAAAATCAGCTCAGAGCAAAGCTGATACTGGTTGTGGGCAGAGGCTGCCTTTTCCCAGTAATCGTGTTGCAAGAATTTGGAATCGTTTCCTCAACAGCAAGAGGGAAGCCAACCCGCCGCCTAAACTCCTCTTTTAAACAGGGATTAACATTTTCATTCCTGGTAAAAGAGCTGCTGTCGCACTGAGGAGGAACTGCCGGGTCCAAATTCAGCATTAACGAGCCATCTACACAGAGAACGAGAGGCACTGCGTGTTCTGCCAAGTTCCCGCAGGTTTTTTTGCCAATCAGCTCTGCAGATGATGTTGATGCACACCTCTGGTGATAATGGTTCCTGGTGTCATTCCCCCCTGGACATCCTGCACCGGCTCCCCACGCTCCTCTCCAGCACTGAGGCAGCAATTTTGGGGTGCTCCCTCACCCCCCTGGCTGTGTGTGCAGCCCAATTATCCAAATTATCAACGACAGGCGGATCTAGAGGAGCTCCTGTCTCAACACGCGAGCAGAGCCAGCCAAACACCAAACCCCTCAACCTCGGAGCCGTCTGAGCCGGTTTCTTCCAGGTAAAACTGGAAGAATGAAGAGCCTGATGGGGGAAAGGATGTGAGGGAAAGGATGGTTCCCTCTGCATCCCAGAGAATCAGAGATAAATTCTAAAGGTTTCCCCTAAAAGCTGTTCCTGCCCTCAGACACTCTCTAGGACACCGAAAAGTGCTGTGTTTTGTAAAAAACCAAGGAGGCATTAAGAGGCCAGCAGGAGCTCCAAAGCGAGCTGAAATAATTCCCCATTAGCACATAAACACCTTTTCCCTCTCCTGTGAGGCCAAGCGGGGTTTGCAGGCAGCAGAGCAGCCCAGGAGCTCCCCAGAAAGCTCCTTCCAGCCAGGCAGGTGAGAACACATTCCCCTGCAATGCTGACAAACCGCTTCCCGGAGCCTTGCCCACACCCTCAGCCAAGCACATCCCGCAAGGATAGCTGAGATTTTTGTAAAAAGCCGTCAGAAGCAGCCGCATGCGGAGCCCGGCAGCCCCGATCCCCCTCGAATTGCCGGGATGCGAACGGGAGCGCTCACCCGAGGTGTCCCAGAGGCTGAGCTCGATGCGCTGCGTGTCGATCTCGAAGCTGGCCGTGTAGTTCTCGAACACGGTGGGGACGTAGCTCTGCCGGGAGACAGCGCACGGTCAGCCCGCGCCCATCGCCGCCGCCCCGGCCCCGACCCCGGCCCCAGCCCCGCTCCCGTCCCGCGCACCTCGGGGAAGCAGTCCTTGGCAAAGACGTGGAGCAGCGCCGTCTTCCCGCACTGGCTGTCCCCCACCACCACGATCTTGCACTTCACGTTCTGGTTGGGATCCATCACCGCCTTGCTCGATAACTTCTGGCTCGCTCTTCTTTCCTTCATTGATCTCCCCTTAGTCCCTCCGGCCGGCCACAGCAGAAGAGAGGAGAAAAAAAAAAAAAAACCACCAAAACCAGCCAAAAAAACCAAACCACACCCGGGCTCCTCGAGAAAAAAAAAAGCAAAAATAATGCAAAAAGCAGAATAAAGCCGCTGCGGTGGAGGAGGCAGAGCCGCGGACGCGCCGCCGCCCGCCCGCCGGTCCCGCGCTCACTGCTTTGTCCCCCTGCCGCCTACCCCTATTTATAGCCTCGTGCCCGCCAATCACCGCCCGCCGCCGAGAGGGCCACGCCCCTCCAGCGCGCGCCGTGGGGCAGTGCGCCCCCTAGGGGAGCCGGGGAGCACTGAGGGGGGGCTCGGCGCCCTCAGAGCCGTGGGGGCCGTAAAGGAGGGGGCTGTGGAGGTTATCGAGGGATTTTATCTGTAAATGTCGGCGGTGGGAAAGGGAACGGCGAGATCTGGGGCTGTGCGACCTTCGGAGGTGGTCCGGGGTCCCTCAGGGGTTGCCCAGCGCCTCGGGCTGGGATGAGGGATGGTGGGGAGAGCTGAGGAGAGCAGGGGGCTGAGGTGGATGAGGGGAATGAGGAGGGACGAGACAGAGATGAGAAGGAAGGGCTGAAAAAGGATGAGGAGAACTGAGGAAGGATGAGGAGAGCTGAGAAGGGATGAGGAGAGCTGAAAGGGATGGTGCTCGTGATGGTGGGCAAAGGGGCTTTCCCCTCAAAACATGGTCACAAGGAGTGTGTCGGGATATCACACAAACACAGAATCATGGAATACTCCGAGTGGGAAGGGACCCACAGGATCATGGATCCAGCTGCTGGCCCTGCACAGACACCCCAAAATCCCACCCTGAGCATCCCTGGCAGAGCTGTCCAAACACTTCTGGATCTCTTGGGCATGTGCCCATTCCTTGGGGAGCCTGAGCAGTGCTCTGGGGGAAGAGGCTTTCCCTGACACCCACCCTAAACATGCCCGGACACAGCTCCAGCCATTCCCTCAGTGTGTCCCTGTCACTGAGAGCGGAGATCCGTGCCTCCCAACCATCAACATCCTCCTATTTTCTCTCTTCCTGGACACAACCCCAAGCAAAGCTGGCTGGGGTTCAGCAGAGGATTGAGCATCGTGTCTGAAAGGAGAGCCCTGAACAAGGGACGGTTTGTGAGCTGCTCGTAGCTCTCATCTCCCTCAAGAGCTCCTCTCTTTTCCCCATATGGCTCCGTGTGGCAGCGGGATCCCTGGAAAAGGGGCTGGAGCAGAACCTACCTCCCCTCCTGCCTCCTTTCTGGCTTAGCCTGGCTCAGCCAGACACAAGGGTGGCCACCCTGAAGGTGCAGCCTTGGCCTTTTCTCTTGAGTCATCCAGGTCATGAACCCGGCCCGTGTCAGTTCTGGGCTGAAACGTGAGCAATTCATCAAGTTTTAAAACAACATCCTGATAAAAGGATGTTGGCTCGTGCCTGTTTGGCCACGGGGAGATGCTGCCCTGAGTCACATAAGAGAATCCCAAACATGACATTTCAAAATTCTGTGCTGATATTTTTGGGGTTTGTGACGTGTCACATCTCTTGCAGGTCAAATTACTCATTTCCAAGGATTGGTTTCTGTTTGGAAACAATGTGTAAAACACTGAAATTTGCTCTGTGTGCCTTTTTTGTAGGGCCCTGGAGCTGACAGATTTCCATCTCTTTTTTATGTTTTTAAATTAAAAGCTGCTCCTTTGCAGTCTCCATCTATTCCTGCTGCCCACCAGCTCTTTAGAGAAATGGTGGAATGGGAGGAATAAGCAACAAAGAAAATTACTGCTCACAGGAAGCTGAGATTTGTTCAATATTGGAACAGGAGATAAATCTGGAAAACTAAAGTTGTATCAATGCTCTCAGGTGTTCTCCAAAGGGCAGAAAATTCTGATTTTTCTGCCTTTCCCTCTGCTCCACATTGGAACACCTAATGAAGGGCCAGCCTCACGGTGGGCATCAAGGTGGGAGTTTCACCTTGATCAGAGGAAGGGGGGATCGAGCTCTGGAGTTTCACCTCCAGTTCTTTGGGAGTCCTATGCACCAACCAAGGAATATCTTGGATCTGAGGAGAGAAGAAGATGGGGTTGAAGGAGCTCTTTGTTCATCTTGAGTGGGAGCTGGGTGTGCACATCTGCTCCTGATCAATCCACCGGGCACCTCCACACACATGGACACAAGATGGACCAAAGCTGGTGCTGATGCTGCCCTTTCCTTGGTGCTTCGGCTTCCTCCGAGGAGGAATCAGTCTCCCCCAGGGTCCTGGAGGAAACATCTCCCTCACACAGCTCCTGTGGAAAATCTGCCTGCATCCAGCTATGCCTGGAATGTGGAAACTTTAACGCACAGGAACCCTTACTCACCATGAGCAGAGAGCTTCCATCAGCAGCTCCTGGTGATATCATCTTCACATGATTGGTTTGCTGCCAGCATGGCCCAGCCCGTCCCCAGGGATTTCGGGTGCTTTGGGCACTGGGGACAATCCTTGCAAGCCACCAGCTTGTTGGAATTCCTTGGGGAAGCTGCTCCAGATCCGTTAATCCCCATAAACCCATTATTCATGTCAGACCCTTAAGTTTAATGCCTTTTCCCATATCCCGATAACTGCGGGGATAAGGCAGTGGGGGCTGATGTTTCCACCAGGATTTTTCACACGCAGTCTGGATTTTTGATTTGTAGGGTTCAGTTTTGTGCTTTGCTTCCTTCAAATTCCCCATTTTCCCCCAGATCTGATCGGAGCCTTTCACAGTTTCTCCTCTTTCCATCCCAGAAATCATGATATGTATATTAATAACACACACACAATTTGGGACTGGCGTGGTAATGACTCCTGATCCCATCTAAGATTTCATGGGAATATCAAAATACATTTTTCTCCCCTCACAAATAATCTGCCTGAGCACTTTCTATGACTGCAATAAACCAGCCAAGAACAAGTGCTTTTAGTTTCAGAATAACTGCTTGATGATTTAAATCTAAAATTGCTCTCCAGATCTCTCTCCCCGCAATTCCAACCACTAAAGCATCCATGGAAAATACTGAATAAAATACATAAAACATGGATTTTGCACATCCCACCCCTTCTCGGCGCTGCTGGTGTGCAGCTAAACGCACATTAAAAGAACATTATCAAGGTTTAAGGTCGGACATTTGCGGATTAGGAAATGCGTGTTTCCTGCGTGGGGGAAGCGTGGGCTCCCTCGGGAATGAGTGAGGATGGGCATTCAGTCCATGATCACATCTGATTTTTGTTTGTTTGTTTTATTGTTTTGGTGGGGGTTTTTTTGTTTGTTCCAGAACCCAGCAATGATTTTGTCCCCTCAAGGAGCAGCCATTGAGGGACATCTGTACCTCGTGGAATCCCCACCTCATTTAGGGCCGCTATTCTCCTGAACCAGACCTATTTGTTATCTCTTTGGTGGGCTTATCAATGTCCTGTTCCACTTCTCAACAGATGAAAAGAGATTATTTCTCTCTGCTACCTTGGGAGATGATGCCCACAGCTAAGCTGGCCTGTTTGAGAGGTCGCAAGCACCCACCAATTCCCGCTGAGGGATCATTGCCAGACCTTAACGTGCTGCAGATGTTGGAAAAGGAGCTCCTGCTACTTTCCCGTTAGGACTCCAAATGGCAAACCACACTGGCTGCCCAGGGAATTCTCACTTCGGGAAAAATCAGCTTCAAGGAGCTCGACTGCCACGCGTGGCTCAGACCCTGCCAAGGGACAGAGCTCTGGCTGCCAAACCCCAACCCCAAAGTCCCTCTGCTCCAAGGAGGGCTTAAAATTGATGGTGGCAGGGTGAGAACGAGCCTCTCCCGTTTCGTGATGTCGGTGGAATACTATGCAGGAGCAACGGCATGAAAATCAATGCTAATTAGCTGTGAAGTGAAAACAAAATGAAGCTTGACACTCTTATAATCTCTATTTTGGCATTTAGAAATCCGGCTGTGACTCCAGCGCTGGGAGAGAACTGCATAAATCCATAAAATCAGCTCGAGACACCCGTGAGTCTCCCTCACCTGACTGACAGGTCCTTGGGTGCTAAGCCTTGGATGAGAATGAAAGCTCAGCTGTTCCAAGTTTCAGGAGCTGAGGGCGAAGCTTTACCAAAGCCAAAATGTTTTTAAAAGCCCTTAATGAAGGCAGGACATTAAGACAGAGGCTGGGGTGGTTTAAAATCCAACCTGGCTGTGGTGTCATTATTCACATCACAGGCAGGATGGAATCCCATCTCTGCTGCCAGCCCTGGATCTGTCCTGCAGGGCCTGCAGCTCCCTGGCTGTGTCCAGAGGCTGTCCCAAGGCATTTATCCCCACAGGGATGGCAGGCGTGAGGTTCTCTCCCCTTTACAGAGGGATAATAATTTTATAATCTAATATAATAATTTTATCATAAATCATTTCTGTGGAGAAATGTCCAGGAGTCCACGGCAGCACCGGTGAAGTGAGGACATGTGGGAGGTGATCACTCCCTTCCCATCACACCATCCAGCCAAGGAGGCTGTATAAAAACCACCAAAATCATGTGGATTATTCAGATATATCTGAATTCTGCCTCTGGGAAAGCTTCATGTTTTGGGAATAGAAAACATCTTTTAGGAGCCAGAGAAATGCTCTCTGGGGCAATTTAGAGAATTCCAGAATGGTTTGAGTTGGGAAGGACCTTACACCTCATCCCATTCCACCCCTGCCATGGACATGGACACCTTCCACTATCCCAGGCTGCTCCAAGCTCTATCCAACCTGGCTTTGGACATTCCAAGGGGATTCTTGTGAGGGATCAAGGTCAGACACGCTGTTCCTCATGGCTGTCTGACCTTATCCCACGGGCTGGGGCATCACCTCAGATCCAACCTCCCCTGCAGCAGGATGATTCCTTTTGGAGAAATGCATCCAAAGCAGGAACACAGCGCAGTGATCCCGAGCAGATCCGGCTCTGCTGTTCCATATTTATGATTTGTTAGCGCTGGCAGGAAGAACAAATTGCACGTCGGGGGTGCTCTGCCATCCATGAAATCACACGGAGCTCAAGGACATTCCCTGCCTTGGGATGGTGGGGCAGGAGCAGCCCCCAGGGAGCAGGAACGCCAAAACTCCACATTCCCAGCCCACAGCTGGAACTCCAGGATTTTGTCTGAATTCCTGCTGCTGTTGTGCATTCCTGGCTGTAAAAAATCAGCACAAACATCTTGGGAAGGACAGGGATCAAAGCCTGCAAGTCCTAATCTGGATGATAACACAAGATTGGATTTCAACAACAAAGAAGAATTGTTTGAGGTTGTTGGGTTTTTTTTTTCCAAAGCCCTGTTGGCATTTGAAGGAACACCAGCGTTGCATTACATTGATCTGGCTCTGAACTCTGATCTGAACTAGGCCTGAAGATCCATAGGAATTTATGGAGAAATCCCATTGAATTTCTTGTGCTTTCTCAGGGTGAAATGGTTCCTAGATGTTGTTGAAGAATATCCTGCAGACAAAAAGATTTCCTTCTCCGTTCCTGCAGGTTAATTATGGAAATTCCTTACACAGGATCAGCAGTGCCAGTTGCTGGGGAGACAGGAAAAGTGTTTGTTAGGGAATTCTAGCCTGGAGCAGCATAAAAATTTTCTGACAGGATGGTTTTCCATCAGAAATATTGGTATACTGAAAGCAGCTTGTTTTGCTGAACTTCTTGGATTTCAGTGGAATTTGGTATTAGGAAGATCTCTGCTAAGGTTGCAACTTTCAGGTTTAACCTCTTTTTATAACCAGATATTAAATTCCAAGATTTCTTTATAATGTAGTTTCTGCAATGGATAGGAAATGAGTAAACTTGGAACATTTTTAGTCAAAGGATGGAGTTCATTTCACAAGGAATTTTGAAATCTTTTTGCTTGCATCCCACTTTGGGGCTGGAAAAAACGAGTGGAATTGCATAATCCCCACTCCTCACCCAGCCCTGGCCAATCCCAGCGGGTGCTGGGGGCCAAAGGCAGGCTCTGGGAGCAGCTTCCAGGGAAAAGTGCACTGGATTAGGTCAGTACTGCATGTCCTTACCCATCCCTCCGAATTCCTCCCCCTTCCCTGAAGGCAAAGCAGCTCAGAATTATTGCTGAAGAGCACAAAACTCAGCGAAGGGGAAATGTCATTTTTTGGCTGTGGCACCACCGAGGCAGATTTGTTATCCTGAAGAAGTTCAGAGCGTTTCTCCTCCCCCAACCCCCTTCATTCCACCCCAAGCCTCAAATATTCTGTGATCCAAAGCTTTCCTGGCTGCACACACATATTTGTAATTCCTGCCCGTGTGAATGAGTAACAGCAGCACAGAGCCTTGGAAACATTGCAGGAATTTTTTGGGAGCCATTTGAAACTCTTCACGCGCTCGGGCGTTGATTTTTATTGTTTTCTGTCCCTCAGGCACAACATTTCCCACCATAAAGTTGTGGGGACGAGTTCAGAGCTGCATTTCAAAATCTGTTGGGTTGGGAGCTTTAGCTTGGAGGGTGCCAGGCTGGGATTAATCCGGCTCTGAGCTGCAGAATAACCTCAGGAATTTCAGGGAGGAAAAGCAGGATGGCCATGGGCATCCATGAGGGGAAAGCACCAAGCAGAGACCAGAGAAGTGAGGATTGGACAGAGCCTGGAGCTCCTGCAAAGCAAATACAGAGAGGAGAAATCCTCTGGGAGGATAATTTTTCTGGGATTTGGGAGATGCAAGATCCATGGGAATGGGGCAGCTAAAAAACAAGAACAGCAAATGTTCCACTTTAGGAAACTCCCGATCTCTGCAACAGCAAAAGCTGCTCCAGCAAGTCCTCGCTCCCAGATTCCCAGATTTCTAATTAACTCCAATTGTGGAGGCAGCTCCTGCACGGCCCAGGCGAGGGATTGGCTTTGGGAGGAGCTGCTCTCCAGAGCTCTCCGAGGGAGGCAGCACAAAAATGAGATTTCAACCAAGCCCCGGGTCAAACAGGACATTTCTGGGTCACCGGGGCCCTGGCCTGGATTTTCAGCAGCTCTGCCTGCAGCCAGCGAGATGAACTGCAGAGCTTTGCTCCTTTGCTCTGCTTCCTTTGAGCTGCTGCTGTGCAGTGTGGAAAAATGAGACATTTCCAGGGGCTGGAGCCCAGACAGCACCAGCATGGACGCATGGATTTATGGATGGATGGATGGATGGATGGATGGATGGATGGATGGATGGATGGATGGATGGATGGATGGATGGATGGATGGTGGTGGCGATTTGGGGCTTCCACACCATGGTGAGCACATCTCCCACTTCAGCAGCTCCTAGAGCAGATTTCCCTGGAAAAGTGTGAACATCCCTGGGTCACACACAGCCGTGGACTCCCTGCTGAACAAGGCTAATGAGGCAAGTGTTGGTTGCAGCAGGTTTCACGCCCTTTCCACCCCGGGATTTCCATGGGCAGGGAAAGTTCCTCGCTCTAATTAAATGACTCAGAAGAGCCCAACTGGTCTTCTAACACATTCTAGCTCTGCTTTTGTTGTCAGGTGCTTCCACAGGAATGATTCAAGGCTGGAAATATCTTCTTCTTACATCTGAATTAAGGAATTATTGGAAGGCTGCAGAAAATGAGGTCTTCACTTTATTCCCAGTTTGGTGAGATGTGTGTTGTCAGAGAAGAGTTGAAGGGAACCTGCAGGAAGCTGCTGCTCCATCCCTTCACCTCCAAACCCCACAAAGCAGCCAGATCCAAGATTTCTGGGCCCTCAGGAACAGCCTGGCAGCAGGAGTGAGAATAAATCCCTCCAAAACTCTTGTTGGATGCATTAAAAATTAATTCCTTTGCTCAGGTATTGCATTGGGAAGACAAGACAGAGCCATGAGAAGCTGTCCTCGGATCAAACCATGACATCAGCTCGCACGGGGCTGTCTGGGAGCCTCCAGGAGCCCGGAGCTGAGCTTCCCAAATTTTTGCATATCCCGTGCTCAGCACATCCCAGCGAGCGGCTGCCGGCCGGGAGCTCACGCACAACTTGGATTTCAGCTGGAACATGTATTTGCAAAGTCCAAGGAGAGCCTCATTTTTTCACCATAAAAGGTTGGGAGCGAAATTCCAGAGCTGAATTAACACGTCCTGCTGCTCCTCCACGTGGGAAAAGAATGCTGCGTCCTCCCACGTCGCTGCTTCCCATCCCAGGGCTTCTTCCCTCCTTCTGACTTGTCCCTGCAAGTCAGACCTTGACTGCCATGAGCCAACAATTAATTAGAAGGATATAATTACCTCTCATCAAGAGAGATACCTGCAGAAGCCAGGTCTGCCTCTCTCCATGCTTACATGGCTTTTATCCCGCTGCATTTTCTAAATTAATTGGAGTAGTCCAGAGTTTTCACAGTTCTGGGGGGAAATCTGGCACAGGAATCTCTTCTGACCTCCTGCTAATAAATAATGATGTGAAGAGAGGATTATCCAGCAGCCAAATGTGCTCCTGAGGAGGCTGGAGGGGTTATTCCTGCTGGGAATGGGATGCCAGTGTAGGCCACCATCCCTGCACGGTGCTCAGGTCACAGCACTGCTCCACATTTCCATCCTTGTGAAAATCAGCAGGGCACGGGCGAGAAATCTTTTCCAATACAAGGAATTGGGAATTCAGCTTTGGAATTATGTCACTGGAATTATGGGGAGTGACAAGGGTGCTCCTGCCACAGTTTTCCCCTGTGGAAATGAGGATGACAGAGAGGGCTGACAATAACACAAAGCTAATTTTAGGCACTAAAATAGTTACATTTTCAGCTTTCTGGAATTTTCTGGTGCAAGAAGAAGAGAGCCGTGCTCTCTTCCTGGTTCTCCTGCCAGTTTTCCAGCGGGATGTGGGACAAGCCAGCTCCTGTCTCCGTGCCTTTCCCTATCTGAGGTTCTCAGTAACTCCCAGGCTCAAAAGGGCACCGGGAGGGCGAATTCGTCACCACCACCTCCCAAAGATCTCAGGTTCCTCCTGGGAGCCTGGGATTCAGCTGGAAGACATCTCTGCTGATGGATCCTTGGGTGCTGCTGGCAGGAGATGGTGCTGTCCCGTGCCTGGCACATTCCATGGGTGTTCCCAGCACCAGGAGACTCCAAACCCGAGTGAGCTGATCCCAGCACCAGATGGAACACCCAGGAAGCAAATCCCAGGCCAGAGGGTTGTGCTGCCAACTTACAGAGCTCCAGGAGCACCTGGGGCATTCTCCAGAGCTTTTCCAGCTGGGAAAGGCTGAGATCCTGCAGGAGGGTGGGAGGGATGAGCACAGGCAGCCCCTGGGCTTGGGTGATGCCATTCACACGCTGCCATCCCCGCCCCAGTGCCAGCTTAGCCACACCTGGAGCTCGTGGTTGCCCCAGACAAGCCAGCTCACATCCCTGACTTTCCCAAAGCTGCCCTGAGTCCAGCCTGGAGAATTCCCCCTTTCCTCAATGGAGGATTTACAGGCTGTGGGGATTTTGGGGATTTAATAGCTGGTCACCATGGAGAGCGAGGAGCTGCATCTTACTGGGGTGGCAGCTCCCTGACTGACACCCAGATGTCCCTCAGGGGTGGCAGTGCCACATCCAGAGCCTTTGAGCAGCACAGCACCAGCTCCTGATGGACAAAACCACTTCAATAATTGGGAAACCAGGAGGATTTTACTGGAGTTAAACCCTCCCTGTGCCTGCAGCAGATGTGAGGGGGCTGCATGAGCTGATAAAGGCTCTCAGGAGATGGTGGAGCTGTCCCCACCATGCAGCTGAGGCCACTCGAGCTTAGCAGGGCCAGAGGGGAGAAATCAGCTTGGAAATTGTTCCAAGTGTCCCCAAAGGCACCAGGCTGCCCCATCTCTGGGGTGAAGGCCTCTGTGTTCCAGTGATGTGGGGCTGGCTGCATGCATGGGATCCCTTCCCATCCCTTCCCAAGGCACAGAATTCCCTCCAGGAGCTGCTGGTAGAGCCAGGTTAGTGTTGGCTCCTCAATCCATTCATAGCAGAAGCTCAGGTCCTGGTTTTAGTGCAGTGCCCAAAACTGGAGGAGCATCTCCTTTGGAGACCTTTCCACATGAAGGGATTTTTACTCCTCCATTTTACTCAGCCTTGCAAAACCAACTGTGAATTTTCCACAGGGGATGAGGGGGGCGATTAGCAGGGATGTGGAACCAAAGCTGAACAGCTCCCATCCTCTCAGCCTGGTGGCTGTAACACAATCCAGGCATTTCATCCTCAGAAATCCTCAGGATTCCCATACACCACATCCCTGCAGCTTCAGTTTTGGGGGCACAATACCCCGGGCTTTCAACTTGGGGGAAGATTTCAATCCATGCTGCTCACAGGAGGTATAAACCCAAAGGCTGGGGGATGAGCTGTGGATAAAAGATTTTTGCCCAAGAAAAGCCCAACTTTCAGTCAGCTGTGACAAGCCTGGACAGAGGGACATCCCCCTGTCCCTGTGCCAGCAGGACACCAAACCTTTGTACAAAACTATTTATTAAAGGGCCTCTCCCCCACTTTACAGCCAGGAAAGTGGCCTGGGCTGAGAGCCAGGGAGCTGCTGGGGGGATCCCAATCCCTCCTCTTCTTCTTCTTCAGCAGGTGGGAATCCCCCTCCCAGCCCTGGAGCCCTTGGCATGGGCACATTCCCCTGGCATGGGCACATTCCCTTGGCATGGGCACATTCCCCTGGCATGGGCACATTCCCTTGGCATGGGCACATTCCCCTGGCTCCCGTGGGCACCTCGGGAGCTTTGTACCGAGTCACCCTGAGCAAAGCAGAGATAAGGAAATGACTGGCAGCCCTCCAGCCTGCACAGATGCTGGCTTATTTTGAACTCCACAAATGATTTATGTGCTCAAGGAAGGATCCCAACACCTCCTCCTCCTCCTCTCAAAGCCCTTTTTTAAAGTCCTCCATTTCTCCCTGTCTCCACAGTTCTCCCTGTGGTGTCAATACCTTCACTCTGGGTACCCCAAAAAAAAACAAATGGAAGGCCAAACCAAATATTTTGTTGAGAATTAAATGGAGCTAAAGCTCCAGGGGGGCAAGAAAAGGTTTTGTTTTATCAGCAAACCAAACACCCTATTCGGGAGCAAAATGCTGTTTTCCCTCTTGGAACAGCCTCCTGAAAATGAGGCCAATGCAGTTTTCATTTGCAACACTAATTTGATGAACTCCAGCGGGTTAATGATATTGCTGGATTTAATTAAAGCAGTTGTTAGTCAGGCTGAGTCCTCCTCCTGAGGAAGGGCCTGGTGCTGGTGTTTTGGAAGAACTGCTGACATCCTTCAGCACAGCCCAGCCTCTGGCCAGGATCATGGAATCATGACCATGGGCAGGACATGGGGGTACAGCCCCAAATCCCTGTGCCAACCCCAAATTCCTGTTACAGCCCCAAATTCCTGTTTCAGTCCCAAATCCCCATTACAGCCCCAAATCCCTGCTTCGTCCCCAAATTCCTGTTTCGTCCCCAAATCCCTGTTTGATCCCCAAATTTCTGTTTCATTCCCAAGACCCTATTTCAACCCCAAATTCCTATAACAGTCCCAAATCCCTGTTTTATTCCCAATGCCCGTTACAGCCCCAAATTTTGTTTCATCCCCAAATACCCCTTTCAATCCCAAATCCCTGTTTCATCCCCAAATTCCTGTTTCAGCTCCAAATGCCTATTTCAGCCCCAAACCCCCAGTATACCCCCAAATTCCTGTTTCAGCCCCAAATCCCCATTTAATCCCCAAATACCCCTTTCAGCCCCAAATCTCTGTTCCAGCCCCGTGTCTGCAGCAGGGACTTGATTGCCCTGAAGGTTTGCTCACCCACATGGTGCCACCAAGTTTGATTTGGGACACCAGAGCTTCCACATTCAGGTGACATCCAAGAGGGACACAGCCCCACTCCTGCAATTTCCCCTCAACTCTTCCCAAATTTCCTGACACCACAGAGTCTCCTGAGAGCTTTGGAAGTGCCTAAAATCCCTGAGGAGCTGTCTCAGCTGTAGCCCTGACTTCTCTCCAACCTTAAAACATCCCAAACACAGCGGTGGCTGCTGCTTTCCATGGAAAACTTTCCCTGCAGGAAGATCCTGAGCAGCTCCAGTGAGTCACTGTGGGGTTACCTGGCACAACTTTGGGCTCTGTCCCTGTGGTGACACCATTCACCTCATTTCTGGGCTGGTGACACCGCTCACCTGGTTTCTGGGCTGGTGACACCACTCACCTGGTTTCTGGGCTGGTGACACCACTCACCTGGTTTCTGGGCTGGCTGTCACCTCCTCATGAATTGGAGCTGAATGATTTCCAGCCTGGAGCTGTCTGTGCCAGGGAATGCTGAGTGATGGAAAGTCCCAGCACACCAGCAAATATCCCTCTGTCAAAGGTGGGGATGAAGGATCTGGCTTTATTCTGCACCCTAAAAACCCTCAGCCTGCTGCTCAGGCTCACGCTGGCCTCTCCATGGATGTTGGACTTGATCTTGGAGGTCTTTTCCCACCTGCATTCTGTGGGTGGGAATGTTTTGCCACGGGATGCTCTGGCTCCTGGTGGTCAATTTTCCAATCCACTCCTGCATCCCTGCGTGTGGATCAAAGCCTTTTACCAAACTGTTGTTTCTTTGCTTGGAAAATGCACAGAATGTGTTTGATGTCCCTATGTTAATTAAAGGAATAATAATCTCCTATAAACCAGTGATATCCCTGCAAGTTCCCCATCTCATATCCCAATTAGCTGCAATGCTGATTCCCAGTGGGATGCCTGCCAGCAAAGCTTGGGGAATGAGTGCCCTTCCTTCCCCAGGACATGTAGATCCTTCCAGGGCTTTAATTCCCATCCCTAAATTTCCTGTCATTAAGTTAATAACCCCATTGTTTCAAGTGCATCTTCATTTTTGGAGGCACAATACCCCAGGCTTTCAACTTGGGGGAAGATTTAAATCTGTTTTAGTCAGGGATGAACCCTTGTCCCTTATGGGACAAACACCACAGGAGACAGAGAAAAGGGATGACTTGTTCGTTATGTGGGAGCTTTTCAGGAATAAATGCATTTTTGAAGGGGTTCAGCACAAATTCTTTGATAATTTAGATTTACAAGAGTATGGAGTGACAGGACAAGGGGGAATGGCTTAGGGCTGGAAGAGAGTGGATTATGATTAGGAAAAAATGTTCCCTGTGAGGATGGTGAGGCCTTGGAATAGGCTGTGGCTGTCCCTGGATCCCTGGGATGCCCAGGCCAGGCTGGATGGGGCTTGGAGCACCCTGGGACAGTGGGAATGTCCCTGCCATGGCAGGGGGTAAAACAGGATGGGCTCTGAGATCCCAACCCAAACCACTCTGAGATTCCATGATTCACACCCACGCCATTCCCTGTTTGGCTCAGCAGCCCCTGGCACGGGGCAGAGCCAATGTCACCACCCCTGGTGACATCCTGGCTGCTCCACACACCCCAATTCCTCTGTCCTGCCAGGATTTTCCCTTCCAGCCTTTTGCCTGTACAGGAAGAAGGTTTTTCCCTTGTCACAGCCCAAGCCTGCATTTCACATTCATGCATTTAAAGCACAGACAGGCTTGTAATTAAAGCCTGGAATATTTTAAGCACTCGTAGTGATTGGAAGGTCTCGGAACTGAGCTCAGCATATGCTGCTCTCGTAGTAAGCTCCAGTTCTGCCAGCTGCCTGCGTGGGCTCTGCCTGCAATTCCCACTCTCCCATCAATGAGCTGCACCCAGGAGCAGGAATCATTCACTGATGCTGATTCTTTTGCTTTTTCTTGGTCAAGGTCAGGATTAAATGACATTTTTTTTGTTCAGACTCAGATGTTTATTCGTTTTCATCTATATTATGGTCTTACAAGCTGTGAGTTCTATAGTGCTTCACTACCAAGGTAAAAATGGAGCTGTATTTCTTTTTCTATAAGGCTTTTTAAGGATAAACCATTTAATTAAGAAATGACACCTAAATTATTATTATTTTTAACTTAATAACTAACCACCTGTGCTCCTAAATGTGGACTTCTTTATCCAATTACACAATGCTACCCAAACTCATGGAGAAGAAGGTGAAGAGGAAAGACCAGCCTCCATCTTGCTTTATATATAGTCCTATATTCTAAACCCTTAAACCCTCCATCTTGCTTTATATATATTCCTATATTCTGAACCCCTAAACTCTCAGTTTTTCACCCTGTGATGTTACACAGTTCTATTCAAACCACACACCCATAGTCTCAGTGTTATCAATCAATTTTGGAAGCTTTCTCCAGGGCCTCAGGTCAGTGCAGTGTTCTGCTGGGGGTCAGTGCCTGCCAGCACAGAAAATCTGAAGTTCTCAGCAGTCAGGGTTCCAAGACCCAGCCAGAGCAAAGCGTGGCCCCTTCTCTGCCCAGGGGCAAAGCCCTGATGTTTCCCCAGCCAAAAGCTCCAAATCTGGAGTGCTTCAATGGAAGCATGGCAGGAATTCTCCATCTCCCAGCGAGGATCCTTTGCTATGGTTACCCGAGCCAGGAAGAGAAAAGGAAAGGTGGGGGATACTCAAGAGTTATTTTTTTCCTTCTTTTTCAAGCCCAGCCAGTTCCCAGCGGCAGCTCCCGAAGCCGTGGCAGGAATGTCACCGGGCAGGAAATGCGCGTGACTGAGTACCTGACCCAAACACGTGCCTCACCTTCCTCCTGCCTGTTTGTTTTGTTTTTCTTTCCCTGGAAAGAATCCCATCCTCGCCTACCAGCTGGTAAACATTGCTGCTTCCTCCTGCGTGCAAAGCTCGGCTTCATCCTGGCTCCCTCTCAGGGGTCACCCCTGGATGGGGACAGGGATGCTCCGGGGGGATGAGGAATCCTTGGGTGGGTCACCGACATCCTCGCTGCTGGTGCTGGCACAGCATCCATCCAGGGGCTGAGATGTTCCTCAGCACAATTCCCAACCTGTCTGTCCTGCAGAGATGGGGGAATAATCCTGCTCGATAATATAACCAATAATCAATAATTAGAATCATTATAATATTTTATTATCATGATTATATAATACAATGTATATTATTAATATTATATAATATATTATATATTCTATTATATTACAAATTATATAATATTATATATTTTATATATAAGAATATATTATATAAGTATATATTATATAAGCATATAAGTATAAATTATATAATATATATAATACATTATATATAATATA
>JAWWMS010000287.1:1611917-1625241 GCA_035048045.1 Chlorospingus semifuscus | reverse complement strand
TGCCAGGGGCTCTGAGCTCTGCCTGGAGCCTTCCCTTCTCCAGGGGAACATTCCCAGCTCTCCCAGCCTGGCTCCAGTGCAAAGGGGCTCCAGCCCTGCAGCAGCTCCTGGCTCCTCTGGACTCTCTCCAGCATCTCCAGAAGGATACCCCAGAGCTGGAAGCTCATGATTATACCTGGGATTCTTCCTGGGATTTTCCCTCTGGACCAGCAGTCTGTGAGAGGCCCATCAAAACCTGGGTTTGATGGGTAGAAAGATGAAAACACCAAAGTTTAGCACCCCTAAAGCACCACTGGCACTCAGAGCTCATCCCATGGAACAGGGCAGCTCCAGGAAAAGAGTCTCAGAAATAAGGATTTAGCAGCTGTTCTTTGTACTTGCTTCCTCTCCAATTTAATATTTCCTTTCAGGCCCTACTCTCCCAGCAAGTGTTTAAAGCTGGGCTTTATCATGCAGAGCATCTCTAAAATCTGCTTCATGCCCCAGTCTCCAAACTCCTGCTTTCAGATACAGTTAATTATGGCCATGAGGGGTTCTTCCCTTTAAATCTTGCTCTGTGACTAATCCAGCAAAGAGGGAGCTTCTCCTCAGCTGCACAAACCCAGCCCAGATGGGGCTCCAAGAAGGTGAAAGGGAACATCCAAATACTTTCTGCCCGTTCAGCACCCAGCTGTGCCCAACCCCAGCACCCAGAGCTGGGGGTGAGCAAAACTTGGCAGGTTAGGGGAATATTTTTACAGCCCAAATTCTGGCAAATACCTCAGAGCTGGAGGTGTGAGACACCTGAGGTTTTACCTAAAAATGAGTTGAGCAAATTGAGGAAAATGTGATGCCTGTTCCCCTTTTTTCTTGTTTTTTTGCATTTTGTGTGGCATTTCAGGTCTCCGGGGCAGGGGTTCCCCTTCCTGCTGCAGGCTGAGGCTCTGCAATGTGGAAGGAAGATATTTCTGGGTGTTTTTAGCCTCTGTTTGTGTTGCTAGGATGGATGGAAGTGCCACAGGGAGCTGGGCATGCCTGGCCCAGCCTGGAGCAGGGAAGGAGCTGCTGCCACACACAGCCCTGGCACAGACTGGGGGTCACCAACAGCACCAAAAAACCTCATTAGAACTGTGGGAAATCCCCAGGAATGTGCCCAGTGACAGTGATTTCATTCTGGCAGGCAGCAGACGTGGTGTGGGTTCATTCTGAGGTGGGAAACCCTGGCTGCTGTGGCTGTTGGGGATTTACAGCACGAGGAGATGTGGGAGTGATGGACAAAGAAGTGAGAGTGGAATAAGTGGAGCCACTGGAGTTGAGTTCATGGGCACCCCAAGGCCTGGCTGCAATAATTTCAGCTTGGCAGAGCCGTGTCCATCTCCTGGAAATTCATGAGCCACCGTTCCCACTCCAGTGGGAATCCCAGGACACATTTATTAGGCCTGAGGAAAAAGCTGCTGATCCCATTTTTACTGCAGCAATTGATGAGAACAGGGATTAAAGTGGCACCCAACAATAAAAACAACTCCTGAGGCAGCCAGAGCCCAGCAAGGCCCAGCACATCTCAAGAATGGGCCAAAATTGTGTTACCTCATTAAACCTTGCCTTAAACCAGAGCTGAATTAGATCAGACTAAACAAATCTAATCTTAGGAGAATTCTTCCTCCAGGTTTTCCAGCACTGATGATGGTTTAGACCCCAACCCTTTACACTCATACATGGGGTGAGACTTTGAGTATTTATCACAAGGATATCGTGGAATAATGGAATGGTTTAGGTTGGAAAAGCCCCCCAGGAGTGGCAGGAGGAAGCAGCAGCACTTGTGGGGCAGGGCAGGCCCCTGCAGTGGGGTTTGTGGTCAGAACTTCCCCATCCTGCAGGAAACAGCAGTTCATGTTCCCCCTCCACCCTCTGAACACACCCAGGGTATTCTTAAATTATCCTCAAATCTGAGCAAGCAGCAGAAATGTGTTCAGTTGGGGGGGAGCTGCTGGAGAGCAGGGCGAAGTGAAAAATGTTATTTTTCACCCCTCTTGCTTGTGAGGAATTTTGAAGGAATTTGAGATGGGGTTTCTGAATTGTTTTTGATGATGTGGTTTATTTTTCTTATCTTTTATATAAGTAATAAGGGTGACACACACATCACATCTTTATAACTTAGTTCAGAAGGTCACAAGATCCTAAGTTATGAGACTTTTTAAGGGTTTATTAACTAATAAAATGCTACTAACAAAATATTTATGTTTTTAACCCAATCTTTAAATATGTTATCTTATAGACTTATGATGCAATATAAACTTTTTCAGCTAATTATGTTATCACACACAAATTTACAGTACTGTATTTTAAAATTTTTGTTTATTTTTGTCATTTATTTTTGGTTTTTATATCTTAAACTCCAAACTTTCTTTTATTTAATGCAACACGTCTCTACTTTAAACTCTAAATCTACATTCTTACTTCTAGCACTTAAATTTAGAAGCCTTTTCTAAAGTCTCAAATCAAATCTTATCTTTAATTCTAAGCTTTAACTTACGAACCCAAAGTTCTCAGAATTCCCTAAATTTCAAATTCCAACTTGCTGCACTTTTTGAGGCAGGGAGGTGAATCCTGGGATGGGATATGAGGCAAAAACCTGAAAACCTCCCCAGGCTCCTCATCCTTGCAGAGTTCTCTCCACACCAGCATTAGATTGCCTGGAGTTTGAGCCTGGCCCAAACTTTTTAATCCTCATGTGTTTCTAGTGAACAACAGACCTCTGCCAGCAGTAATTGCATGAATTTCCTGGATTTATCTGCATTGGATTGCCTTTGGCATCTAATCCCATCAAATTGCCTCTTTGCTGAAGGGATGTCGTATGTCTGGAGGCGCTGGAGGGGTTAATGTGATGTGTAACCAATGGAAGATATATTTAATGATCTCTGAAATTGCTTCTGTGAAGCATCCCCATAACTGCCACAACTCGATTTACTACAGATCCTGCAAATAACAAATGTAATTACTTGGGAATCAACATAATATTGGGTCAGACAGGCTGATATTCCCTCTGTTTGCTGGAAACTTAATATAAACCTGGAGCAAGTGTCTCTCTCCAGTCATATTCCCAAGCTGTGCTCTCAGAACAACATCCAGCATGGTCTCCTGGAAAAATGTTTAAAAACCAGAGCGCTGTGATATTATTTTTTGCCTTATTAAGGGCTTTAAGATTAATTTTTGCCTCATTATTTGCTTTATTACACCAGGACTTTGCACCTTTGCATCATCAGGTGAAAGCTTTTCACGGCCAGGGTGGTTTTGCTGTGTTCATCATGTTCAGCAGCACAGCCAGAGGCAGTTCTGTGTTTCTCAGTCCTTGACATTCCTTGCTGTGCCTCCTGAAGGACGAGCAGGTGAGGGAGATAAAAAACCACTCTGTGATGGGTATGCTGACTCCCACAGCATCCCCAGTGCTCCCTGCAAAGGTGCTGTGGAATTCCAGCAAGGTTGGGGTCAGCAGAGCTCAGCGAGGCCACAGATGGGTGGGAAAATCTGGATTTTGGGGGGTGTCTCTTTCCCATTTCCCTCAGGAATGCAATATCTGAATTCTTTGCCAACTCCAAGGCTGGAGGTGCTGGAGGGTTTAACTGGAACCAGTCCCCAACTCCTGTGTGCCCTTGGTGGTGGCAGCCAGAGCCTGGAGGGGAAGATCCTCTGGGAAGCTGGGTCTGTCTGGTAGAGGGATAATTGTTGGATAATTTTGGATCCCAAATCTTCCTGGGAAGATTCACCTTGCCAGGAGGCACAGGATTTCTGTTCCCAGGTCACACATTGTCCTCCCTTTGGAGGCTGTGCAGGAAAAACTCAGTTTTGAACATCCAGGAGGAGAGAAGAGCTCCATTCCCTGGGCGCTGAGCTGCTCCAGAGGGAATCATGGAATCATTAAAGCTGGAAAAGCCATCGAGTCCAACCATTCCAAGGTCACCCCCACATCCCTGGGTGCTACATTCACACATTTGCTGAACATTCCCAGGGATGGTGATTCCCCAGCCTGACCACCCTCTGAGTGCCCAAACAGCCCAGGATTCCCTGTGAGATCTGAGGTTCTATGATGAGTGGTGATGAGCTCTCCTTCCCAAGCTCCAGGTGATTTTGGATACAATCCCTCCACCTGCAGAGATGCTTCACCCCACAGGTGACACCATGGTCCCCCTGCTGCCAGCATCACCCCCATCAATCCCCTAAATACACCCCATCCCATCAGCACAGCTGATCCCTCCCAGTTTTCAGGAACAAAGGTTTTATTCCTGAATGATGAAGGTCCCAAAATCACAGCCCAGGGCCCGGAGCCGTGTGGTGACAAGCACGATAAAGCAGACAAAGGCACGGGGAGGCTCTCGTGTTGCAGTGCTAATAAATAAAGCTCTCCACGGTCTCTCCAGAGGAGAAACATTCCAGTTGGTTCAATAAAACAGGCTATAACAAGAGATTTATATGGAATATATTGGATTTATTCATCGAGGATTGCGGGGACGTTTTTTCCCTGCTCCAGGTCCTTCTGCAGCAGCAGCTGCTTATCACTGGTGCCTTTGTGCAGGGGACAGGGCTGGGGGGCTCAGATCCTGCTCACAGAGTATTGATTGCAGGCACATCACAGGCAGCCAGATGTGTGGGGCTTTTCTGCCTCCAGCAGCTCCAAAATCCCCAATCCAGGTTGTCTTCACAGAAAAAAACAAAAACCCAGCATGACAAACCAGCAATTTTTGGCAGTTTCCCCACCCTGGCCATCACTTCTTACACCAAAATATTCCTACAGTAGGCAAACAGACAGGTTTAAATGGCTCAGAGTGTGATTTAGGCTAAAGGTGGCTTAAAACATAATTTTAGGATTTTGCTATAAGCTGAATTTGGCCTTTTTGGGGCTTGTTTTGTCACATAGAGGGTGAGCAGCCCTTACACAAAGGCTGAGACACACATATAGGTAAGGACATGGAGGTGTGTAATGTATACACCCAGCAGACCCCAATAAGTAGCTAAATTAGCCTAAATTCATTAAATTCTCATTATACACCTAGAGATTTATTTATTTTCCTCTCTCCTCTAACTATTGAGCAAACGTTTTGCAAGCTCTGCAGTCTTTGCAGCCCTAAATTCCTCTTAGTGAGAGAACTTTCCAATTATTATCATTATTATCTCAAAAGAATCTGACCAGAAGCCCAAACCCACCCTCAGTCAATGCCTCAGTGCCCGTATCAAAGCATGGATAAGGTTAATCCACTCCATCCCAAGGCTTTTCCCCACAATAATCCCGTAACCAGATGTCACACAAGGAATTATCAGGGAAACCCGACATTGCTTGGGCGCTGCTCCTCCTTATCACCAGATTACACCCAGTGAAACCTGAGAGAATCCCTGAGAGATTTGAGGCAAGCAGAAGCTCATAAAGGAAAAGGGTCAGGAGGGCAAAGGGACAAGGTTTGGATGTCAAGCAAGGACTCGGGGAAGGAGACGCAGCCCGGGATCGCTCGGCATAAATCGGAGGATGCGGCGGCCTCGTCATGTAAAATGCATTAAGCTGTCAAAATGAAGATCCTGTCTTCAATCATGCCCAGTCCCCCAGGCCCCCATGTTAAATATTACATCAAGACATTTCCTGTCTGGCATTTAGTGGGGGGAAAAAAAAAAAAGGGAAAAAGCAAAAAGCAGAAAGGAGAAGAAAGGTGCATTCGGCCTCAGAGCGCGGGGCTGTCGCCGGCATGAGCGTCACATCCCTGGTGACACAGGGACTTGGTCTGTGGAAAATTTTGCTCCTTTTCCCCTCTAAATGCAGTTGGTCAGTGAGAAGGAGTCCCAGGGAAAGCTGCTGTGCTGTTCTGAGGGGGTTTTGGCTTTTCTGAGGCCTGCAGGCAGCCCTGGCTTCACCTCCAGCACCAAGGCCTCACCTGAATGAGCCCATCATGGAACGTCCTTGTCCTTCCTCCCTCCCTGCCTGGCACCTGGGGACACAGAGAACTTCTCCTGAGTTAATTTCTAAAGTGGATTAGTTAAACTTCATTAAAGCTTGGTGTAGCAGCCTTTTTCAGAATTAAGGTGGTCTTAATTCAATTTACGCAGGAGCTTAATTTGCTTCAATCAGCTTCTGGTGCAGCTCGCAGGGACAGCCCCAGGTGGCCTCAGTGACTGCCACCATTGTCAGGACATTTGGGGACAGCCACCCTGCTCTTCCCGGTATCACCACTGCCACCCCATCCCAAAAAGGGGAGCAGGAATGACAGAATTCATCCCAAAAAGGGGAGCAGGAATGACAGAGCTCCTCCCAAAAAAGGAGATAGGAATGACAGAATTTATCCCAAAAAGGAGATAGGAGTGACAGAATTCATCCCAAAAAGCAGATAGGAGTGACAGAATTCGTCACCTGAGCCTGGCTGATATGAGGAAGAACCACAAACCCCATTTCGGACCATGAAAGGCTCCATGAATAACTGAACCACTGCTTCTTAAAAACTTTACAGCTTCCCTCATAAAAAATGCCAATAAATCCTGCCCTGGAAACAATTTCAAAGCGTGGATTCCTGTCCTTCCTCTTCTGCTTTGATGGTTGCCTGTAAATTCTCATGGCATCATCTCCAGCCTGGAATAGGGAGCCCTGAATTTCAGCTCCAGTGTTTCCAGCTTGAGTGCCTGTATGGAATCCTGGAATCACAGAATGGTTTGGGATGGAAGAGACCTTAAACCTTATCTTGTTCTGCACCTTCCACTATTCCAGGCTGCTCCAGGCCCCAACATTCCCAGGGATGGGGCAGGAACAGCTTCTCTGGGCCACAATTGTCCTTTCTAGAAAGTAGTAAATGCATCACCCCCCTGTCCCCGAGGCCATAATTTCATTTATCAACAAGAGCTGCAAGAAAAACAGACACTTCCCAAAAATCCTCACCATCACCAAGCCCTTCTCTCCTGACACAAGATTTGTAGGAAGCTGTAAAGCCCCCGATTAAGGTCTCCAGGAGCTCTGACATCCCCAGGGATGCTGCTTTCCATGGAAAAGCAATTCCAGGGACCTGCCCGAGCAGCAGACATTGGGGGCTGCATTTTGAGCAGTTCTACCTCATTGTCACTGGGTTTGTTTTTTGATGAAAGCTGGAGCCGTGCAGATTAAAGAATAATGTCACAGAAGGGGCTGATCAAATTGAAAAGATCCATCAGATTAATTACCAGGCTTAAAGGAGCTTGTCCATTTATCAGAAACAAAAGCCTTGGGCTTGCTACTGAGATTATGGGATCTCCCATTTTCCAATATTTCCATTTGATCTTGTAAAACCAATTCAGGGGACTGATGTAAAGTCAAAAAGAATTTGCATGGAGCCTTTCCTGCCTGCTGGGAATACTCACTGGATACTCACTGGATACTCAGCCTGCGCTCACCATTCACCTTCAACCTCTGGAGCTGCTTTTTATTGAAGTGTTCCAAGGCAGTCCTGGCTGCCTTCCAGTCCTCACCCAGACCTGCCTGAGCACAGCACGGCCTGTTTGAAATGCTGCATCAATATTTATCACAGCTTTGGAGGATAAGGAATATTTTAATCTTAAAACACCTCCCTGGCTGGGGCGGGATTAAATAAATGCATAACTAAAAGATGTAGGCAGTGAACATTTACCCAGCACCAGTGACTTGGTGAAGGCACAGGGAGGAAATTCGGGGGCTCCAGACTCTAAAGCTGTGATTCTAAATTAAAATCATCTGTCAGCTCACCCAAAGCCTTTGAATTCACACATTGCAATTTCCTTTCTGACAATAATAATGAGCACAGTGCTAATAAAGCAGCCTGAGCTTTGCTGTGTGATCTCCTGAAGCTTCCCAGACAACCAGAGGGGTTCCATTCTCTGTGTCCCCGGAGAATCTGGCGTGATCCAGATGATTCCTGAGGGAAGCAGGGTGGTGGATTGCCATGGGATAACCTGGACCCTGCTCCAGGTCCCTGGTTGGACCCAGGCAGGGGTTGGGCTCTTCTCCCAGGTAAAAAGGACAAAACACCTTCAAGCTGTGGCCCAGAGAAGCTGTGGCTGCCCCTGGATCCCTGGAAGGGTCCAGGGCCAGGCTGGATGGGGCTTGGAGCAGCCTGGAAGGTGTCCCTGCCCATGGCAGGGAGTGGAATGGGATAATCAAGGTCTTCTCCCACCCAAACCAGTCTGGGATTCTGGAATTCTACCATGACAGTTTGAGAAACTTCATGAGAAGCTGACAGAGGTCACAGGACCACAGGAGGATGTTTTCCTGAATTTCCTGTAAAATTCCCATTCCTTCTCTGCAGCATCTGCACCAACCACTTCCCAAGGAGCTGTGCTTGGAATCAATTCCCACCATCCAGGAGATGCTCTGGAACTCCACCCCCTTCACTGCCTGCCCTTCAAGCCAATCATCCCTCCCAGAAGATCTGAGCTCAGGGAAAACACCCTTACTTAATGGGAAAGGAAGTACTTCCCCTTGCAGACATGCAAACAGGAATTAAAACATGGGAAAGTTCTCCACAGGCTCCTCCTGGGTGGGATTTCAGCAGGGAGCAGTTGCATGGCTGGGAATTGCTGTGGGTTTCATGCCTGGCTGACAAGATCCGCGGGAGGCAGCGCATGGATGAACATTTTGGGCGCTTTCCCTGCGGCTTGCAGACCTCGCCTGAACCCATCAGCCACAAATTCCGCTTCTCCTGCTTCCCAGCATCTCCCAAACCCGGAGCCAGCAGCCTTTCCAACACACAACAGAGCAACAGAGACATCCTGAGCCCCTGGTCCTGGATGAGATCCCTAAATCTGAGCGTGGCTGGGGCTCCTGGCTGCACTCAATAAATAACAGAGCTGATTTTCTCAGGGCTCTTCATACTGATGCAAGCAGGGATCGTATTTTGAAGCTCCCACTAAGCAAAGCTTCCCTATAATTTGCTAAATTTATCCCAAACACAATAGCGTGTGTGTAAAGGGGGATCTAAGTATGGAAGCCACTGTTTTAATATAATTGGCCTTTTAGATTAAAAGGCTCTTGTAATAACCTTTTTCTAAGAAGCAGAAAAAGTCATAATTACAGAGCAGCCACATATGACAGATAGATGTGCCAAACTGAGAAAATTAACTCTTCCCTGCGTTTCAAATGGAGAAATCCCTGCCAGGATCAGCCACCAGCATTGCAAAAAAGGAAAGACAAAACCCCCTCACTCACCTAAAGTCATTTTTAGTAACTTGAGGTTTCTCCCCTTTGCCTGGGAAATCAGTGTGTGGGATTTTCTGCTGGTTTAAGGAGAATCTGAGCCTGATTTAAGGAGAATCTGATCCTGGCTGTGTAAGCATTTATTATTACTTTACTATCCTGCCTATCGCAGTACATCCATTTAATGTGGCAGGAATCCCCCTGCTCTGAAGGTGGGACCAGCCCAGCCAAGCTCTGAGGGGCAGGTCCAGCTGCTGTCCCCATGCTCCATGTCCTGTCCTGAGCAAAGAGAGGGAGGTTGAACTTGCATACAGGGAAAACTTCTCCATGGAAAGGCTTCTCCAGCCTGGTAAAGTCCCCATTCCTGGAGGGATTTAAAAGCCACGTGGATGTGGCACTGGGGGACGTGGTTAGAGATGGGATTGGCAGTGCTGGGGAATGGTTGGATGCTCTGGGAGGGATTTTCCAACCTTCACAACTCTGTAATTTCACGTGCAAGGAATACAGTGAGCTGCTGCCAAGGAATTGCTGCCAGGAGAAGAATTCCTCACTGGGATTAGTTGGAAAACAAATATGATGAGATCTTATCCTAACACTGAACAGAGATGGAGAGGTTTGGGAGCTCCAGAGGAGAAGCTGCTGGTGCACAGAGGGTACAACAACCTCTTGTGACAGGGGTGTCACAATGGGAGCAGGGCAGAGCTGGCACCACCAAGCAGCACCCAGCTGCCCTCAGGATGCCTGCAAGGCCCAACATTCCCGTGCTGGAACATTTCTGCTGCTTTGCCACCTGAATAAACACCCCAAAGGCAAATCCTGCGCCCTGCATCCTCCACCCTCATGGAACCCCCGGGATGGCTTTCCCGACTCGCCGCTCACGGACGCCGTGCCAGCTGCTGTCACTCCACGCTGGGCTTGGAGGTGTTTTTCCATCATGGCCTGGAACCGTTTCTGGCTGGTTAGAGAGGGAATTTTAACTCAAGCTGACTGGCTCACATCGAGGAATCACATCCCTCAAACATTTAACGCTGAGCGTGTCCGCGTCAGACACCGCTCCCACCTCCTGCAGAAACAAATCAGAAAATTAATGTTTAAAAATCTATCCGTCACAAGATCATTTTCCTCTCCTTAGCAACATGAGAAAGGCATTTGTGACCACCATTTCCTCTGCACTGCCTTTAATTTTTATATATCGGTTTCAGCATTAAAAAAAAATAGGACCAGTAAATCAGCCCATTAATCATTCCAGTCCAGGAAGGCTCCAGTAAATCACCCAAGTTTTATATCTCTATTTTTTTGAACTTAGGCCCGAGAGCCCAGGGATTGAGGCCATGTGCTATTAATTTGCAAACAGGCAGTTCACATTTTTGCGTGCTGACCTCAGCCCCGCAGCCCCAGGTGCGGTGGGGAGAGCGAAACCCGCGGCTGCGGCGCACGAGGAGATGATGTGTCAAAACAAATGTCAGGATTTGGGATTCATTTCACGGGGCCCCAGCAGTGCCCAGGTCTGATTTATCCACAGCCCGCTCCCATCATCCGCAGGAGGCTCGAGCAGGGGTGGCAATAATGAAATAATCCACAGGGTTGTTTATTGCTGGTAATGAACATGAGAAATCTCGTCATGCATCCAGAGCTGGCATTCCTGGTGTCCCTGTTTTTTTCTGGATGAGAACTGGTGCCCTGCTGGGTGCTGGGGATGTCTTGGGGCAGCAGCCAGCGTGGCCCAGGTGACATTGAAGTGGGATTTGTCCCCTAAGCCATGTCTGTCCCCAGAGCCGTGTCTGTCATCAGCAGCGCTCCAGCTGAGCCCGGCTTTGCCCTTTCTGTCCCTCCTGCCTAACGACCCGAGCAGAGAATCGAATGAGGGACAGGATGTGGAGCCACTGCCAGGGAAGCAGCTCCAGCCCCTTCCTCACTGACCTCTGAATTCCCAGGAATAACAAAGAGCTCGTTTCCAGCTCCCTGCTCCCATTGCAGCCCGCTGCCCACACCAGGATGGTGGGAACACCCAGGAGCATCCTCAGGTTGGAGGTGGTCAGTGGGAGCTGAAAGATGCAGAAAATTCCCCTCCCCAAAGTTCCAGGAATGAGTGCAGCCCCAGGAATGCTGGGCCACCATAAAATCCACGTGGCTTTGGCTTCACTAGAACACCTCAAACAGCATTTGAAGGACTAAAGCAAATTAATGGGTAGAGCTGTGAAAATTTTAATCCTAAAGCCCTGTGGGATCATCAAGTCAGGATGAACCCAACACTGCCAGGTCCACCTCTATGTTCCCAAATTCTCATGGCTGGGACACCCATGGCACAGGGATTTCTCTGCCAAAATTGCCTGCAAGGATTAAACATCCTGAATCCAGGATTCCTGCAGGTCTGGAGCAGGGAAAACCTGCAGTGCTGGTACTGGCAGAGCAGAGCTGTGGGTGGCTGCCCAGCACCCTCTGCAGGGATTTTTGTTGTCCCCTTCAAAGCCCTTCCAGCCTAAATGCTCAGGGACCTGGAAGAGATTTCACATCCCTAAAATTTGGAGGCTGAGACAACAACCCCAGCACCCAGGGGTGCCCCAGCTCTCCCAGAGGAGCCCCCACTGCATCTCCTGGGGGCTGTGAAAGCCCCAGCAGCAGGAAGAACAACAGGGACATGAAATCCTGCCAGGAAAGCACCCAGCAAAGACCTGCCCCACTCTGAGCTCCCCCTCATCTGCTGCTGTCAGCTCTGACACCTCTGCCTGGATCAGGCAGTCCCAGGCACTGGAGGGAGGAATGGCTGGAAAATCCAGCCTCCCACACAGCCCCAGGGATGGAACACAGGATGGGGAGCACCCGAAGGTGTGGAAAGGGAGCTTGTGCTGGGGAGCTCAGAGTTATTGCAGAGCTGGGCATGGGAAAGCCAAGTGACAGCAACTCTGTGATTCTGTAATTCTGTGATTCTGTAATTCTGTAATTTTGTAGTTCTGTGATTCCGTAAAACTCTGATTCTGTCATTCTTTAATTCTGGGATTCTGTAATTCTGTAGTTCTGTGATTCTGTAAATCTGTACATCTCTGATTCTGTGATTCTTTAATTCTGTGATTTTGTAATTCTGTGATTCTGTAATTCTGTAGTTCTGTGATTCTGTTAAATCTCTGATTCTGTCATTCTTTAACTCTGTAGTTCTGTAATTCTGTGATTCTCTAATTATGTGATTCTGTCATTCTGTGATTCTGTAGTTCTGTGATTCTCTAATTGTGTGATTTTGTAATTCTGCAATTCTGCGATTCTGCAATTCTGTGATTCTGCAGTTCTGCTCTGCCCACACATCCCTGTCCACGGCAGAGGTAACTCCCTTTAAACCCTGACATTTTCCTGCCAGACTTTTGCAACAGGAGAAGCTGGAGAGGGATTTTTTTACTCAGGCAGTGACAGGACAGGGAAAATGGTTTTCAACTGCAAGAGAGGAGATTTTGATTCGATTTTGGGAAGAAATATCTTCCCTGGGAGGGTGGGGGGCCTGGCACAGGTGCCCAGAGCAGCTGTGGCTGCCTCTAAATCCCTGGAAATGTTCAAGGCCAGGTTGGACAGGGCTTGGAGCACCCTGGGACAGTGGAAGGTGTGGGACGTGGCAGAGGTGGCACTGGATGAACCTTAAATTCCCTTCCAACCCAAACCAGGCTGGGATTCTGTGAAACAGGAATTGCATGAAGAAGAAAGGAAGGAACCAAACCACCCCTGGCTGTCCCCTCCTGTCACGGATTTGTGCAGAGCCACAAGGTCCCCCCTGAACCTCCTTTTCCCCAGGCTGAGCCCCTTCCCAGCTCCTCAGGGATTCTCCAGCCCCTTCCCAGCTCCATTGCCCAAATAATAATTGCCAATCAATAATCCTAGGGAGGAGCCAGGCCCTGGTGTCCGGGTGGCTCTGGTTCCTGCAGTGAGCATCACCTGCAAACATCTGGAGCTGACAGGGCTGGACCAGGCACCTTCCCCACCCCTCCCAGGGCTCAGTCCCTGGCTGCTCCATCCCTGGGATGTTTCTTCTCCTCCAGGTTCAAAGCCAGGTCTCCAGGACCTGTCTGCTCCTCAAAGGATGAGTTTATAGGACTTGACAGAGTTGGCTTTTCCCGCTGCAAAGGAAGGAAGTTGCTTTAAGCTCTAAAAAAAAAAAAAAAAAAAAAAAAAACCAAAACCCTCTGGCAAAGCACA
>JAWWMS010000287.1:1561405-1574549 GCA_035048045.1 Chlorospingus semifuscus | reverse complement strand
TACTATATACTATATACTATATACTATATTATATAATATATATTATATAATAGTATATATTTTATTATAATATTATATTTTATAGATAATAATAATATATACACTAATATATTACAATAATTATAATATTATATATTATTATTATATTATATTATATGATGTATATATTATATAAATATATATTATATATATTATATAATATATATAAAATATATTATGAAATATATTATATAAATAAATATTGTTGCTTCCATGTAGCAAAACAAGTTCATTTTCAAAACAGCTAAAATTCAGGCTTTAGGTGTGAATGGTATGAATTACAGTCTCTTTTTTTTCTTTGTTTTGTTTTTTTTCAGTTTCTTAGTTGTTTTAGGAGCCTTTGTAATGTGCATTTAGGGGTTAATTAATCCTGCCTAATCAGATCTCAGTGCCTGCCAGGCTGCCTCAGGCACCTGCATTAAAAAATGGTTTTAAATGCCATTTAAACCCTCTTCTCAAAGCAGGAAAAATGAACATTAAATTTAAGTTTCTCAGCTGGAAGATCCCACCGGTAACGTGGTTTCTTCTGATTCTGATATTTAGCATCAGAAGAGAAAGAAAAATTGTAACTGCATGTGATGCTCAGCAGGATTCCCTGCAGAGTGGAAGGGGCAGATTCCTTGTGAAATTCGGGATCTCAGCCTTTTAAACCCTCTCAGCATCTTCTCAAAGCAGGAAAAATGAGCCCTAAATTTCAGTTTCTCTCCTGGAAGATCCCACTGGTAATGTGGTTTCCTCTGATTCTGATATTTAACATCAAAACAAAAAATTGTAACTGCGTGTGATGCTCGGCAGGGATTCATTCCCTGCAGAGTGGAAGGGGCAGATTCCTTGTTAAATTCGGGATCTCAGCCATTTAAACCCTCTCAGTATCTTCTCAAAGCAGGAAAAATGAGCCCTAAATTTCAGTTGCTCACCTGGGAGATGAGAAACTGAACCTGGTAACGTGGTTTCCTGTGATTCTGATATTCGATATCACCGCACATTGTGGAGCACCGACTACATTTAACACTTCACTGACTTTTCGGAAGAAAGGAGATAAATTTGTGGGAACGAGCTGTCAGTAACTGCACTTGAGGCCAGTCACTACACTTGAATTCTTTAAACTCCTCTTAAGATTGAAAGTTCTCTTAAGTTTTGAACTTCTCTTAAGGTTTTTTTCCTGGGCCTGGGCTGCCTAGGACACGATCCCAGCTCCAGCAGGTGATGCTGAGGGAGCGATGCCTGCCCACAATCCTGAGGCTCTGGGGGCAAGCCCAGCGAGAGGCTCCATGGAACTCCGAGCGCCAGGAGCTCTTAATTAATGACAGCAGCCAATTAAGCAGGCGGTGAGGCCCGTGCGAGAGGCGGCACGGAGGGAATGCAGACGGGGATTTTCTCACGCCTGGCACAGCCGGAGCTCGGCTCGGCTGCCAGACAGCCCTCACACCTTCCCAGCTGGTGTTTGGGAGCAACACTCGGGCCTGCTAGTGGGGTTAGGGGGAAAAAACAACCCAAGAACACGCGGTTTGTGCTGAATCACTCCCCAGACGCGTCTGTGCCGAGCAGCTGCTCCCAGGCAGGGATGGGCGCTGCGGGAGGGGCCGGGAATGGGCCGGGAATGGGCCGGGAATGGGGAGGGAAGGAGGAATGGGGCAGCAACTCTGCTAACAACGGGTCCTGCTGGCGTTTCCTGGCAAATCCCAGACTGCTTTGGGTTGGGAGGGACCTTAAAGCTCATCCCAATCCAGCCCTGCCATGGCAGGGACACCTTCCACTGTCCCAGGCTGCTCCAAGCCCCCATGTCCAGCCTGGCCCGGGGCACTGCCAAGGGATCCAGGGGCAGCCCCAGCTGCTCTGGCAATCCCAGCCCAGCCAGGAATTCCCAGTTCCCAATGTCCCATCCATGCCTGCCCTCTGGCAGTGGGAGCCATTCCCTGGCTCCTGTCCCTCCATCTCTTGTCCCCCGCCCGTCCCCAGCTCCTTTTCCAGCGCTTTCCCCCCAGCCCCTCCCGGCCCTGCCCCTCGCGGTGCGCGGCCCCCGCTCCCCCCGGCCCCGGCACTTGCCATGGCCGCTCCAACGGGACGGGATCCCAACGGGACGAGGATCCCACCGGGAAGGGATCTCACCGGGATGAGGATCCCACCGGGACGAGGATCCCACCGGGAAGGGCCCGGAACGAGCGGGCCCGGCGGGGAAACGAAAGCGAAAGCGGCGGGGAAGCGGCGGGGCCGCCTCTGCGGCCGCCCCCAGCCCGGCGGGAACAGCGCGGCCCGGCCCGCCCTGCCCGGCTGGAACTGCGGGGGGAACGGGAACCGGGATATGGGCAGGCACACGCGGGGACAGGGACACACAGGGAGAGGGACATCCACAGGGACAGGGACACGCGGAGACTTGGACATATACAAGGACAAGAACGCACGTGGAGAGGAACAAGCGAGAAGGGCGTGCATGGAGAGGGACAGGGACACAGGTGCAGAAGGACAGGAGTGGAGAGGGATACACATGGAGAGGGACAGACGTGGACAGGGACATGCATGGAGAGGGATGTATGGACTGGGACATGCATGGAGATACACATGGAGAGGGACACACAGGGACATATATATGGATAAGGACATGCATGGAGAGGGACACAAGGGAGAAGGACAGGTGTAGAGAGGGACAGGGACACACGGGGAGAAGGACGGGAGTGGAGAGGGACATGCATGGAATGGGACATGCATAGAGAGAGACACACATGGACAGGGACACGCATGGACAGGGACACACAAGGACAGGGACAGGCACGGACAGCAAACACTTCCAGGGATCCAGGGGCAGCCCCAGCTGCTCTGGGCACCCTGTGCCAGGCCCTGCCCACCCTCCCAGGCAGGAATTCCTTTCTCCTGTGCCACATGGCCAGGGACACCCCCCTGGCACCCCAAAGGCTGTGCAAGCACAGCTCCCGTGGCCCCAAAGAGCCTCGTGTTTGGCTGGACACCGATGTTGGGGTGAACACTGCAGCTGGGAATGTCCCTGTGTGTAATATGGGAATAAAAACCACCCAGCCTGAGAGAAAGGCACCCCAGCAGGGAGGAAAAAAGGATATTGACATTTATAGACAAATCACTGACACTTTATTCTTATTTTTCATCATTAAAACCAGTCTCCAGCCTTTAAAGCACCATTGCTGCTTTAAAATTTAACAGGGTAATCATCACAAGCCATAATTCATCAGAGACAAAGGCAAGACATTTACAGACATTGTCTTTAAAGTGTAAAAATCTGATTTGTTTTCTGGGCTTTAAAACCTGCAGCTTCTCACTACTCCTGATGAGTCACACCTTATGAGAATTTTAAGCTTTTTCCTTTTTAGTGATTTACTTGTCAATATTTATCAGCGAGATACAGTTGAATTTCATGACATTTTTTACCTTTCTCAGGTTTTTCCCCCTCTCTTTTTAAGGTGCCTGGTCTTACCACGTTTTTGAGAGTGCAAAAGTGCACAATTTCTGTAAATTCTTCAGCACTACTTTGTTTGAAGTAATTATTATTATTTTCCAGTGGTCAGGTAATCAATCCCTGCCTTTGCATGCCCTAAACAGTGAGAGGTGCTACAGTCACATGGATCTCACTCAACAGCAAATTCAAAATAAACTCTGGTGTTTGCAGCCTTTTAACTTTCCATACTCAACTTTTATCCATTGCCAATTAAGAGTTTGTCTGGAATAATAATCCCTGAGGTATTCCCTCTCCTTTCCCTGCACATCAAGATGTCAAATACCTCCAAAATAAATGATTTCCAATGTCAGGCTCATGTTAGTTTGGAGTTAAGACTATTAGGGCCAAACCATTTCAGCCCCCAAGGATGCCAAAGTGCAAAGTCAGAGGAGGATTTGTTTTCCAAGGATGAGAGCAGAAAAGGAAAAACATTCCTCCTTGGAAAATCACTCTCTCCAAACCCTCCCAGCCCCAGCCTGGGATCACCAGATCCCTCAGGGCTGTTCAGCAGCACTGTTACAAAACCAGGTACAGCACCAGCTCAATCCTTGGCTGAAATCATTTAAATTACCAAAATCATGAACAAAAATTAGGAAAATTGAATTGCAGAAATAAATATTAAAATCAAACAATAAAGCAGGCTACAAACAGCTAAAGGCAGCAGATGCCAGGGCATTTCCTAAGTGCAATTTCTTGGTTTTATCTATTTTAATTCTATCTATTTTAATTTCTATTTGAATTCTATTCTATTCTTCCCATTTTCTATTTTAATTCTATCACTGATTTGATAAGGTGGCTTTTATGAAATTACAGGATTCTTTCAGGTGTTTGAGTTCTGGTGGCACTTAGCAACCTCTCAGCATGACTGGAGCTGTGTCAGAGCCACCTTCTGAAACTCTGGCACTTAACAAAGCAGGACTGGGAGGAGGCTTGGATTGGGATTAAATATGGCTTTTCTATCCAGAATGTAAGAAATAATCCACTCATCCCACTCTGGAGTATTTTTAAATCTGCAAGGTATAAAATATGGAAAGTTGC
Source organism: Chlorospingus semifuscus (assembly GCA_035048045.1). NCBI lineage: Eukaryota > Metazoa > Chordata > Aves > Passeriformes > Passerellidae > Chlorospingus > Chlorospingus semifuscus. The sequence goes on along the minus strand of JAWWMS010000287.1, from coordinate 1,570,009 downwards.
AGAAAATGTGAGCTGTCTCAGGGGCTGCTGGAGGCCTGGTCTGTGCCTTTCATGTGTAACACAGGCAGGGAGCTTTGCTGACTCCCTGAGCAAAGCCAGTGCCATGAGACAAGGCAGGAAGGCAGGGATTCCCTTGCTACAGTATCAATTTCAGAGTATTAAAGCACAATATCTACAGAAATCCCTGAAACTTCATGAGTCCTCTGTGGTTTCTGAGCTGGCATTCTCAGTATCCTCCTCAAAGCAAACATAGGCTGCTCCTTTGGAGATGTATTTGATTTTCTCTATCTCCCCCCCACCATTGCTTGGCTTTTGGAAGTGAATTTCAATCATGTCCTGCACACTTTCTTCATCCTCTTCCACCTCTGGGACTCCTTTCAGCAGAATGGTTTTCTTGGAAACCCTGCAGTGTGGCTGGGGAGGAAAAACAAACCTGGATTATACAGCAGCTGTGCACTCAAGGGAACTGGGAGAGATGGGAATTGAATTCTTCTCTCAGGTGTGGCTGGGACCTTTGATGAGGTGAAAACTTTAGATCGTGGAAATTTCTCTGGAAAGAGCAGAATTCTGGATTCACACTGCCATGAGGGGCCTGGAACTCTGGACTCACACTGCCATGAAGGGTCTGGAACTCTGGACTCACACTGCCATGAGGGGTCTGGAACTCTGGACTCACACTGCCATGAGGGGCCTGGAACTCTGGACTCACACTGCCATGAGGGGTCTGGAACTCTGGATTCACACTGCCATGAAGGGCCTGGAACTCTGGACTCACACTGCCATGAAGGGCCTGGAACTCTGGATTCACACTGCCATGAAGGGTCTGGAATTCTGGATTTACACAATGAAGGGTCTGGAACTCTGGACTCACACTGCCATGAAGGGCCTGGAACTCTGGACTCACACTGCCATGAAGGGTCTGGAATTCTGGATTTACACAATGAAGGGCCTGGAACTCTGGATTCACACTGCCATGAAGGGTCTTGCAGGAGCAGCTGAGGGCACTTGGTTTGTTGGAGAAGAGGGAGGGGAAACTCATCCCAGCCTGGAGCCTCTCCCTGAGGGACAGCTCCCATCTCTGCCCTCTGGGAGCAGAGGAACAAGAGCTGGAGCTGGGCCAGGGCAGATTTAGGATGGATTTTGGGAAAGGCTCTTCCCCCAGAGGGTGCTGGCACTGCCTAGACTCCCAAGGGAATGGGCACACTCCCAAGAGCTCCAGGAGGGTTGGGACACTGCTCCCAGGGATGCCCAGGGTGGGATTTTGGGGTGTCTGTGCAGGACCAGGAGCTGGATCCATGATGCTGCGTGTCCCTTCCAGCTCAGGAGATTCTGTGGTTCCATGATTCCGAGCCCACACCTCATCTGGTGTGTCCTGCACTCCTCAATGCAGCCACACTCTGGGTTTGGGGAGCTCTGATGGCTCCTGCCAGCACCACCCCATAAAATCCCTGCCAGGACATGCCCCACACCAGCTGTGTGTCCTGCAGTACATGCCTTAATTACAAAGGCCTAATTAGAGACACAATTCTGACCTGATCACCATCTCCTCCTAAAGCAGAGTGTGATGAGGCAGCTCTCACAATTTGGGCTGAATGAGGAGTGAAATCAAGGAATGGATGATTGCATTTGCTGGGACTCTGGGATCCTGGCAGAGCTTTGTGCTTAACATCCTTCCCAAACAGCCCAGCACAGTCATGGGGGAGTTCTGAGATAATTCCATCAAGGAAACACAAGCACACCTTTTAAAAACAAATTGCAGCTTCACATGAACTCAACAGCCCATTTCACACCCACACTGGCTGTGAAGTTCACACAAAAGGAGTGAAAATTCTGCCCAGCCTCCTATTTCCCACTATCAGCCTGGAGTAGATTCTTTTACCTGAAACTTCCTCAAGTGGAAATCAAAATGTGGTGAGACAGAAATGATGAACCACCTTTCCTCTGCACAGAAAGGGTACTTAGTACATCCCACAAAGTTGTAGCTTGCTGTAAGAGAATAAAAAAAAACCCCAGTTAATTATTTAATATAATTTAACCAGTATTTTATAAACATTTCAATGACCAGGCTCATCCAGCTAATGTAGGATGGCACACCTGTAGATTATTCATGTGCATTCTGCAAAAAGTTTATTTGGCACTTCCAAAACAAAAAGCAAAATCATGAAATGGCCACAAAGCTCTGAAATAAATCTAAAGCAGCTGCTCCAAGTGCATGTGGAATTGATCATGGAATTCCATCCAGCTGGGCAACAGGAATGCCTGTCCAACTGCACTGTCCTGCAGCAGGAGCCAAAATCAAACTCATCTTCCTGATTTGCTGTTTGCAGAATGAGTGTCTGGCAATGCACAGGGAAAAAATCAGGGGTTTTTTTGGAAAAGTTCTGCAAGAAAGCTCATGAACTGTGAGCAGGTTGTGTTTGCTCCAAAAGGATGTGATGAAAAACTGCTTTATTTCCCCACATCTCTGGGGGATCCATCAGCTCCCTGTGGGAAGAGTTTGCAACACTCAGTGGTGACCCCAGAATGGAAGCCAGGATGGATTTGATGGATTTGGATAACAAAATACTGAATTTGGATAAGAAAATATTCCAGACCCTACCTCCAGGTTTGAGGAATGTGATGACACCTGTCCCAGACCCCCTGTTGTAGGTCACTTTTTCTATTTCTCCTCCTCCTTCTGCCTGCTCAGTTTTGTAAAAATGCAGCTCAAGTTTGTCTCTCATCCAGTCTTCAGGAATGGGAAGCTCAGGTATGTCTGAAACGTTGATCTTCTTTCCAGAGACAGTGACATGGAGCTAAAAACATCAAATTTTTGTGCACTTTGTGACTGAAAACACTGAAAAAAATTAAAGAACCTAAAGCTTTTAAAGAGGTCAGATTTTGAGAGTTGCATATTTCAGCTGTTTACCTCAAACTGGAATCCCATGTCGAGTTCAAAAGGCTTCACTGTCACATTTGCTGTTCTGTTGTCCAGGTTCACACAGTGCTTGGTCATCTTTGTCAGCCTCTGGGCAACTGAGAGAATTCAGATATGAAAAGCTTTGTTTAATAATTATAAATCCCAAATTATTCCCCAGTCTCTTAAAAAATCTCCTTTTTGCATCAGTAAAGGAGAAATAAATAATAATTAGGCAACCAGATTCCAAGCATCCATGTCTATTTCCATAAAGTCTCTGCGGTTTTATGTAGGCCAAATAATATAATAACAAAATATTACATCACCTTTAATAATAACAATGAACAATAAACAACGTTATTAAAATAATACACAATAAATATAGCAAATATATTATTAATTATACATATAAATAGATTTGGAGTGGGACTAGTAAAACTTTTAAGCTGATGAAAGAAGCTCTTGTTGTATAAAATATTGTAAGATTTTTTTCCTGTTCCATTCAAAACACCCTTGGGGGAAAACCCCACCATTACCAGGTGAAATACATCAGAGACATTATTTTATAATTTAAATACACATCCTACCTTCCTCATCTTCAAAAGTCAGCAGTGCCTGGTTCTGGTTGAGTCTGAAGGGGGTTTTTGTGGCCACCCCAAACACACAGTGGGTGTCCATATCCTCATCTGCCCAATCATCCTTCATCTCTTCCAGGTGAGTGAACTTCAATTGCATTTCTGCCACCTTCTTTTTAACCTCCAACTTTGGAATTGACACAAGAAAAAGAAAACTCGAACATTACCAATGCTATGAATATTTTTTGATTCCACTGCCCTCCATTTAATCAATGTCTGCTTGCTTTCATTCCTCTCACACTTCCAGTACCTCTTGGATTTATTTCCATATCCTCTCCCTGCTTCAAACTGGCTTGCCAGGGAAAATAAGAAACTTTCAGGTTTATTTCATATTGAAATTAGTAGAGGTTCAAATGCTGAACAAGTGGCCCCAGCAGCCTTTCAGAGGGACAGATTCAGGGGGGAGGCTCAGGTTTCCCACAGCAGCTGCCCCTGGGTCCCTGGAAGTGTCCCAGGCCAGCTGGGACAGGGCTTGGGGACAGTGGGAGGTGTCCCTGGGGTTGGAATGAGATGGGATTTAAGGTCCCTTCAAACCCAAACTATTCTCTGAAAATAACAATCTGCTCTCCTAAAAGACCAATTTCCAAACATTCCACCTCCTTTACCGGATTATCCCGGGAACTGTCTTCTTCCAGGTCTTCTTTGAGCTTTTCAATCTCCTTTTTCAGCTCAGTGTTTTCTTGCTTTAGCATCAAGAGCTCCTGCTACAGGCCAAAAAGATGAAATGCAGAATTAAACACTTAAATAAAGACAGAAATATATTTCAGCAACATCTGGGCAGTTTTTGCCATGCTGCTGCTCTTCCCTCTTCGTGTCCTTCTCCTTCCTCCTGTCTGCTCCATAATTCCTCCAGAACAAGGAATCCTGCTTGGACACAAAGCTCTGGGAGCAAATGCAGGATTTCCTGGACAGGGAATGTGAGAGGATGAGAAGGAAGCAGAGCAGATGTGGTCAGCTCCAGCCAGCCACCATCACAAGGTGGCTCCTGGGAAGTCACCAACCACTGCAGACACTTGGAGCACTTCCCATCAGCTGAAGGCCAAAGCCAGATGGTGATCATGACCTTTCCTGGGTACAAATCCAAACTTTTGTGATTAAAGAACCAAAAATCAGCTTTCAGAACATCTCCCCACAACCTGAGTGTCTCTATTAATTATATTGTAATGGCTTAAAGCTGTAACTTCTCATCAGTGATCCACCAAGGCTCACTGGAAGCACCTCCTTGGCAGCCTGTGCAATCTTCTGCTGTTCCTGCACGTGGAATATCGAGGGAATGAACCAAGGGGTTCTGGACCCAGCAGTTCTAGAAGGAAAATCCCTCTTCAGACAGGCCCTGGCTCTTGCCCAGCTCACTGGCACTTAAATGCTGATCCTTTGGGTGCTGTGACCTCTGACAGAGCAGGGAGCTGGCAAAGCAGTGCAATCACCCCACTGGGCTTCATCCCCTTCACCCAGACCTGAAACTCATCCATAGGGGAGAACCTTGGAAGAGCGAGGCTGCTTTTGGCAGGTTTCACCCCAGAACAGATTCAGTTTATTGCACTCTTTGCCTGCCAGTGAAAAACTGAAGTGCAGCAAAAACCACGTGGAACATCCAACCAGTTCACCTGCACACTGGCAAAGCCAGTGAAACTGGGAGTGTTGCTCCCATTTTCCCAGCCCCAGCTCCCTCCCAGCCCTGCAAACACCTCCAGCCCCTGCACACCTCACAGCTGGTGATTCTGTCCTTCCGCTGCTCCTCCTGCTCCTTCAGCTCTGCCAGCTGCTTCTCTGCTCTGCCACACTCTGCCTCTGCTGCTAATTTGGAGTAACACAGGTCAGCTTTTACCTTTCCAGCGTCTTCAAGTCTTATCTGGAGAGCAAAAAGAAGCAGATTTTAAGTTTTTTAAAGGTTGCTTTCTAGAGGAACAAACAAAAGCTTGAGTAAGCCCTTTGTACTTATTGATTTTTAACACTTTGGGTAAATATTCAACTTACAAGAGTGCCATCAACACAAGCACAAAGCATGGAAGAGCAGAACAAATGAAAGATGTTATAAATGTGGGGGATTTGAGCTGATTTTAGAAGGATGCACCAATCTTTGTATTTTAGCAAATTTCCATGATTCCATGTGCTTTACAGAACTTGCCTTCCATATCCTGAGCTCTTCCTTGAGTTTTTCAATCTCTTCCAGGGGCGTCCCAAGTGGATCAGTGGGTACCATACTCTGCAGAGAGAAGAGGAGCACATTGGTTTTCTCCTCTGTTGGCCAACAACTGAAACACCCCAATCAATTCTAAAACAATCTTTAAAAAATTTAAAAGTTTAACCAAAAAAAATTTAAAACATCATTCACTTAGGTCAAATTGTTGAATTATTTGAATGGCTGGGCAGGACAAAAATCTGTGAAATTGTGGATTACTGTTCAGCCATTATTATTTGCTAATTATCTAACTGCTAAAATGCACAGGTGAGTATTTAGCTAAATAATAAATCAAGTTGTCTCCATGTTCTTCCACACAGAACTAAGCCCCTCAAACCCATAAATGTTTAGCTCTGTGCTTTCTCAGCAGCTCCTCCAGGAGGAGGTGTCAATAAAAAAAAAATAAAAGCGAAAATGGGATTTTGATCTTCCAAGCTCAGGGAGATTGGATAATAAAAGGTAGTATCAAGGAAGGTGATAAAAGAACCATTTCAGAATTGAAATTCAGGGCACAAGTTCACAGGGACAGGGAAACTACAAAGCCCAAAGAGAGGGAAAATCTCTGTTCTGTTTTGTTTCTATGGCTGCAATGTTCAAAAATCCAAAAAGATCTGCTGAAATATTCTCTCCCTTTTTACTCAAGATTACATAAAGCTTGAATGGGAACCATGACATTTAGGCATAGCAAAAGATCTAAATTAGATAATCCATGGAAAAGATCTGAATTAGATGATCTTGTCAGTTCTCTTGATAATGCTGGGTATTTCCTAAACATAATAAAATAGAAAGTATTTCTTCCAGTTTCAAATTAAGCAAGAGGGAAATATCCATCTGTGTCTTAGTTACAATGGGAGAAATATTCCTTCACTCCAGGGATTGAGTGCAGGGAACAAAAAGGATGCACGTGCCAACAGCTGGAAGATAATAAGAAAAATGATTTTTAGTAAAAAAATGGTTTCACACATCCTGAAAGAAGGAAAAAAAATAACCAAGAAAACACAAGAAAGGCCAGGGAAAGTCCCATCCAAGCCACTTGTGCACTGCTGGAGCTGAATCCCAGGAAGAGGGAAATTCCCCTAGAATCCTCCACAAGGACAGATGAGCAAGAGAGGCAGGACAGAAAGTTCTGGGAAAATCTGTGATGCAGAATCTTGGGAATGGGATTCTCCCCATGGAAACAGGAGGTGGAAATGGGGAATGCCCCAAGTGTTAAAGGGGGGAAGAAAGTGAGACAAGCAGCAACAGTGGGAGCACAAACCTTCAGTCAGATATACAAAAGTCAAATACAGATTTCACTCCCAGGCAGCACATCAGGAAATACTTACAAAACCATTGTCTTGGAGAGATAATGGAGGGCTGGTAAAATCCATGGAAACCTGAGGGACCAGGAAAAAAATTACAACATTGTGCATATTTTTTATGCAACTGAATAGCAGGAATACCAGAAGCTGTGCTAAGCTGAAAGAATTTTTAAACATAAATGTATAATTCCATATGCAAAAGTGACAGATACTGCATATCTGAAGCCTCTTTTTTCACAAATATTTTCACAATAATTTTCACAAATCTCAAAATGAATATTATATGTGTGGTGTTGGAAAGTAATGCTGTATTAATTCTCTTAAGTAGTGCGTTAAATATCATTTTAGAGTGTAACAAAATGTTAAAATAGAAACTATGCTATGGAGGATACTTTTTTTCTAAAGAAAGGATTTGTAGTGAGATAGCAGCCACAGGACACCTAAATCTTTCAGAGAAAGAGAATTTATTGCTCTATTATCAGGAGAAAAACTTCTTCCTGCCTCGCTTGGGCAGGATGATGCCTTTAGGATTCAGAGGAAGAAGCTGACACTGCCCAGCCAGAATCCTGTGTTTGAATGGAATTTATGCATCATGGATGAGGTGTATGAATATGCAACCGGTTATTGTTTTTAAGGGTTAATCCTCTGTAAACGTGGGGCCTTTTTTGGGCTTATGCTGCCCAGAAAAGGTACCCAGACTGTCTGTAACTCTTTGTTTCTATTGTCTCATATTGTCCTAATCCTAACTGTCCAGATTATTATTCCTCTGATTATATTGCTATTTTTATAACCTTTTAACCTTGATAAACTTTTAAAACGTTAAAACGAAGCGATTGGCGTTTTTCACAGTGCCCCGGCTGCTCTGGCCTCACTGGCTCTGCCTGGGAGGGCTGGGGCTGCCCAGGGCAGGAGTGCCCATGCCTGAGGATCTCTGCTCCCGGCACAGCAGCGCCCGGGCTGGGGGCATAAATCACCTGCTTGTTTTTGGGGTGCTGCAGAGGATGAGGATGCCGTGCTGGTCTGAGTTTGCACTCTCAGATTCAAATCCTTAAATCTGTATTTTGTGCTGAAGGCCATCAGAGCACGCTGGAAAGCTGTCTGCTAATTTAACTTATCAAGATAATTACTGAGCTGCTGGAGTGAGGAGTGAACACAGATGTCTGGGGCTCTCTCTGAGACGTGGGGCAGTTGAAAATGCGCCAGTTCCATTTCTCATGGCATGCTCAGGGGTTCAGCCCTCCACTAAACAGTGCCCAGTTCCCTGTCTACACCGAGAGATTGAGTGTGGCTTCCTTGGATGCTGGGGGCTGGAAAAGTTTAACTTCTCCCACAGCAGCCCCTAAAAAGAGCAGGAGGCAGGTCAGGAGCTCCTTAGTGTCAGCTTGAGGGGCATTTTATAGCTTGCTTTCAATTTTTCCCTTCCAAGCCCAAAGGCACGTTCTGCATTGGAGGCTTGAGCCCTTTCAGCACCTCTCCTGTGTCACAGACATCTTCTATAAAAATCCTTTCCTTGGGATTTTTCCTCCTGAGAAGCTGGGAGGCCTCAGGAACAAAATGTAAACAATTATTATCTGCTGCTGTGGAATGCAA